>JAJIBD010004127.1:0-124958 GCA_021461705.1 Cryptotis parvus
TTACTTGGTCAGTGGCGTTTCCTCTTTGAAGATGCCTTTAGTTTCAAATGTCGCGGAAGGTTTGCCTACATTTCTTTCAGGTGTACCTTATGGATCCAACTCTGATGTTGAGGTCTTTAATTCATTTTGATCTGACTCTTGTGCATTAGGTTAGATAGAGGTCTGAGTTCATTATTTATGTGGCTGTCGAGGTTTCCCACTAACCTGGGAGTCTGGATTTCCTGCTCTATCCAATGACGTTCCAATAGTATCACCTCCTTCCATTGACATGATGCCTCAGTGAAAAGAAAAGTGTCCAACAGCACAGGTTTGCCAAATCATGCATTTGAACAGAAATATATGCCTTGCTGTTCCTCTTGTTGTTCGAAAGAATTTGACGCTTAGTGGCAACTCTGAACTAGATGGCATTTGAAATAACTTACAGCTCAGATGAATCCGCATAGCTTGAAGGAGGCATGTTGGCAAGCAGAAACAAGGTGATTGAAATACCATTTGTGGCGCTAGTCATGAGATTTTTGCTCTTTCTTTTCAAAGTGGTCCCAGAACAACCTCAAAACTTATCTTGTACACAGAGTGGAGTACTGGGACTGTGACCTGCACCTGGGACAGAGGGACAAAACCACCCACCTAATTACTGGAGTATACTTTGAGTAAGTCTGAGCCCCCTTTTGGCATCTGTTCTAGAGTTCTTCTCTGGGGCTGACCAATAAGTATCTAACAGTCTCACTATTGCCAGAGACATGAAGCAGTAGGCATCTCTAGATTTGGTTTATTGATCTAAAGTGGATGTCTTGGGTCTAAGTACCAGCTTAAAGTCTCTTGGACACCAAGACGCCCAAGTTAGGGATGATCATCACTGCTCTATCAGAGTCAAACCCACTATGTAATTTCCCTTTGTTCTTTTGCATTCTACGGAGTTTAGGGATCGCAGTAGATAAATGGACTTGTCCTTGAGGGCAATATTGTTGGTCTTGGAGCAGTTTCTTTTCAAGAACACCTTTATCTGCCCTGAGAACCTCAAACAGAGTCTGGAAGATTTTGTTCATGGCATTAATGTAGCTAATCCGTCCAAAGGTTCAGGTGGCTGTACTGAGGGAGAGCAGGAGTTAGAGGAGAAGATTGAGGCCCAGGCTACTGTATGTGCCAGGAGCTGGCGCATCTTCATGGAGAACCCCACAGAGCCACAAAGCATCTTTGGAAGAGGATTGCATTTGTCTTAAGAAGCAAAGATGGAGGGCGGGCACATAGCACAGCGGGTAGGGCGTTTGCCTTGCAAGCAGCTGACCCGGGTTCTATTCCTGGCATCCCATATGGTCCCCCTAGTACTGCAGGGAGTAATTCCTGAGTGCAGAGCCAGTAGTAACCACTCGAGGCATCACCAGGTGTGACCCAAAAAGCAAAAAAAAAAAAAAACACCAAAAAACAACAACAAAAAACAAAGAAACAAAGATGGGGCTGGAACTATAGCATAGCAGTTAGGGTGTGCTTGCACAGCCCAACCCTGCAACCTGGGTTGATCCCAACACCCAGATCATCTCAAGAACTAACCAGAATGATCCCTGAACATGGCTGGTGTGGCTCCAAAAACAAAACAGTAAAAATAAAAAGGTTGTCAGCCAGGATGCTTAGGGAATTTAGGCAGTGTAGGGATGGCCACGCATCACTGTGAAGGTAAAGAAAAAAAAAAACTACCAAAAAAAAGAAAGTGGGGAGTACAGTACTCTTTCTGAGCACTAATATTCCCATATTCCCTAAGATAAAACTGACCTTTAAAAAAACACTCTAAATTTAAAATATTTGAGCATTTTGTTCTTGTGTACTAAAAGGACAGAAAGCAACATAAAGTGTCTCGCTAAAGGCAATTATCTTTTGTTTTATAGGGTTAAATGGACCAAGAAATTTGACTTGGCAGAAGCAGTGTAATAACTTTAATTGTGACCATATGGACCTTGGAAACAACACGCTGGCTGAGTCCCCAAATCCAACTATACTGCAAGGTCACTGCCAAGAATAAACTCGGACGTGCTTCCTCTCGCCATTCACATTCACATTCTTGGATGAGGTAATTTTAGTCTCACTGTTATTAAGTTCCCATTCCTGGCATCTGGGACATTATTTATAAAATCATCAGCCTGGTGTTCTCTACAGGATGCTTTCAAAAACAAGGTGTGTGTGTTGGGGAGGGGGGGGCTGGGAAGGTGTGTTGGGGAAATGGCCATTAGGATTAGTCAAGGAGATGTTACTCTAAGGCAGAGTGAAAAGATGCCTTAATCCTTGAACTGTGTGGAGATGACAGGCTAAAAACACTCCTTCTGCCCTCCCGGGAGGGATGAAACCCCCCCACCCCCCACCGCCTTCTAGTGCCTGCGAGCAACTGCCAGGATAATGTCTTACTGAGAGAGAACTATCCCAGATGCTGCTGAGCGCTCTGGGAGGTGTCTCTGAGCTTCATTGATACATCCAGTGCTAGGCTCCAATGGCCAATTACAAAGTGGATCCCATGTTCTGAGAATATTTCCTTGGGAGCTGAAAGACCGGCCCAGCGCATTTCCAAACAAAGATAAATCAACCACGGAGTCTGGGCCAGTGGCAGTATACCCAATTAGGTCTGGGCTTCGGCCAGCTGGACAACCCGGCCCTACACTGTTATGGCTCCTTGGCGTCACAGCAACTCTCGCATTCCTGCTGCCAGAAGTGTGCCCCTAACACTTACATCGCTCTCCTTCCCAACCCAACTTCCGTCTCTTTCCACTCTTCATTTCTAAGCCACCTTCATACCCTCATGTCTTCTATTCTTGTTTTCCTTTTCTGCCACTTTTCCTACCAAGCGTTTCTTTGTTCTCCCCATGGCCATTACCACTATAGTCTCCTGCGTTTTCAGCCCTTGGGAACACTTGGATTTGGCAGCTCCGGTGTTTTGGGGGAGCGATGTTTACACCAATGTTGGTGGTAGTTTATTTAGTAACAATGAAGGAACATTAAGAAAGTGTTTTCATGACGAAGAAGAGAGTCCATTTTTTTTTTCTTTTCTAAAAGTCAGAGACCTCTCTTGTTTACTAAATCTGGTGGTTGTGCCTCTAAGAGAGTTTTGTTATTTGTAGTTCATGCCAATACAGAGTGGTAGTTTCTCATTGTGAAGCTGAATCAAAGTAGTTTGGGTTTTTTCTGTTTTTTCCTGTTTTTCTAGTGAGCCCGCTTCCTCCATGGAATCTCAGCATCCAATGTGTCAATGACTCTGTAAGGATGTGTGTTCTTCAGTGGAGAGGCAAGGAGATGGTGCTGCTTAATCAACTCAGATTGGACCCATCACAGCAAGTCCTGGAATATGGTAATGGCCTTTGAGTGAAGGGAAAACCAGGTGTGGGGTATATAATTTCACCATGGAGCTAAACTTAGCTTTTTTTTGGGGTGTAGGGTGCGGGAACATATCTAGCTATACTCAGGGGTTCCCAAATGTACTATCACTCCAGCTCCTGTTTCTATATTAGTCTTCTGAACAGTGTGAACAATGAGTCGTAGTAGTAGAACTAGTGGTCCATGGTAGCTTTATAAATAGTGTTCTCTTCAAGCTGAAGAGGACTTCCTGCAACCAGCGGCACTACAGGGCGTGACCCAAATCCTGCCGAATACAAAATGAATAGGGGCCGTAGCGATGGCCCAGCGGGAGGCGTTTGCCTTACCGCGAGGCCGACCTGGCCGGGTTTGATCCTGGCATCCCATATGGTCCCCTGAGCACCGCCAGGAGTAATTCCTGAGTGCAGAGCCAGGGTAACCCCTAAGCATCGCTGAGTGTGATCAAAAAAGCAAAAAAAAAATAAAAACAAAGAGCTCAGGGTTGGTCATTTTGCAATTCAAGCACTTTGTCTGTCTCTCAGAATATAAAGCCATTTTAAGCTAGTTCTATGTGTACTAAGACATTCATCAGATTTTGGGTATGATAATTGAAAAAATAATCTCTAGAAACTTCCAAGATCTTTTGCAAAGTTGGTGGAACTGTTTAACAAATTTTAATTCTTTTTATTGAGGTACTGTTGGTTTATGGCCCAGTAACTTTCCAGTGGCTGTAATTCTACATTGGCAGACATTGCATCACACCAAAAAGTCTAAATTCCATCCCTCACCACAATACCTTGACCCTTACTGATTTTACCCACCTTCACCCTCTGTCTGGAACTCTCATTCGTTCCCAGTGTTGAAGCTTCATTTCTGTCTTAAGCTGCATTGCTTTCTTCCCTCTTATATTCCACACAAGTCAAAAATAGTATGGCATTTGCCATTCCTCATTAATTCTTTTTATTGGGAAGGTCATACCCGCTAGTGCCCAGAGCTTGAGTCTGTGCTCAGGGATCATCCGGCAGTGCTTAGTGGACCATATGCAGATTTGGGGATCGGACTAAGGTCAGCGATGTGCAAGGCAGGCAGCACCTTAACCATATACTATCTCACCGGCCTAGTTATTAGCCTTCACTTAATTTACAACTGGTTTCAGGATTATCATTGATACATACTGGAGGGTTTATTTTACCCCCTAAAGAGTTACTACTTCAAATTAGTGTTAAGTGTATTGGACACCTAACCTAGTCATTGGTTTTATCGCTGAATGATGGATCACGAAAAATAAAGAAGTTTACCTGATCCAGTTTTCCTCTTTATGTTAAAATTCTTTAAAGTAATGTAGTGTTAGCAAGCACCACCTATAATCTAATCTGATTCAAGGTCAATGCCACAAATGCCAAAGAAAGATATGATTTTTTGGATCTCAAGCCATTTCCAAGATATGAAACTCAGATTTCCTCTAATGATACATCCTTATAAAGGTAGTTGGAGTGTTGGAGTAAATCACTGAGGAACACAAACTCAGAAGAAGGTATGTATAAAAAAAAACAAGGAGGGGAGAAGTAGGAAAGAAAGGAGTGAGAGAAAAATTATGTAGTGATTTATTTGGAATAGAATCTCTAAAGTACTTGTACTGGGCCAACCTATACGGGTGCATTAAAAGTTAAGCTTTCCATTAATCCAAGTACTATTACTATTCAGGTAATATGTGCTATAACCAGAGCAATTTAATATTAGGTCTTGAGACAGGAGAATAAACAGCACAGTGTGGTATACAACTGACATAGACAGGAAAGAATCTGAAAACTTGGCCTCCCATGAAAAAATATTCCCTTGCTCAGACATTTCAAAGTTTAACAGCTACAGCATTTTGTTGTTCCTTCAAGAAAATATCTATGTGCTGATACAAGGATGAGTAACCATTGTACCTTGTTCTTTAACATGCCAACAGCTGTCATCTCCACCCCTTATTCTTTGATCAGTTCCATCTTTGGTCGAGTTTTTCTTGCAAGCCTACAAGAAATATACCAGGCTTCCATACAGGCCTTGTGTACACACAAGACCTGTATGGAAACCTACTCTATTTCTACCAACAGAGATTAATGAGTTACAAGTACTAGGCACCAAAGGCTGAAAACACAAAGACCTAAAACCAGCTAAAACCATATGAAGTCCCCGGTGACCAACAGATAGCAGAATTTATTATAGGCTCATTGCAATGTCCGCATTAAAAGCACTCCCTATTCCCACCTTGACAGTTGACAATTTTCCACCTTAGATCGCGATCTTCCGTTCATCATCTATTTGCTAGAGCGGGCACAGTAATATCTCCATATGTCCTGTCTCATGCCAGTAGAGCCAAGGGCATCGCTTGCTACAGGAACATAAAGAGCCTCAAACCATTATATTAGGTCATGGGAATGACCTAATATAATTGTTACTGGAATTTGGCATAACAAATACAACACGAGCAGCGTGCCAGGCTTGTCGCGGGAGGAAACTTTTTTTAAACACCTCCAAATAAAGCATTTATTGATGAACCACGTGGCTGCTAACGGGCTGTGATGGGCTGGTCTGCTGGGTAGAGTTCTGACGAGGGAAGTCCAAATGTGGAAAGTGGTGGCACCCGTGGAGTGGGGAGGGTCGTCTGGCTTGTTGTGAGGCTCTGCTGGGGTGGTGGGCCAGGTAGAACCCACCATGCCTCCGACTGCCTCATGAACGGCTGGACACAGGGAGAGCAAGAAACAGCTCTGCCCCATGTCTGAGAGTCTCTGGACCAGCATACCTGGCGGATTGAGGGAAAAACTGCTGCAGGGTGGGTGTCGATGATCTGGGCTGTGATGGGCTGGTCTGCTGGGTGGAGTTGTGACAAGAGAGAAGTCGGATGTGGAAAATGGCGGCACCCATGGAGTGGGGGTCGTCTGGCTTGTTGTGAGGCTCTGCTGGGGTTGTGGGCCAGGGCTAGAACCCCCCATGCCCCGACTGCCTCATGAACGGCTGGGCACAGGGAGAGCAAGGAAGAGCTCTGCCCATGTCTGAAGTCTCTGGACCAGCATACCTGGGCCAGATTGAGGAAAAAACTGCTGCAGGGTGGGTGTCGATGATCTGGGCTGTGATGGACTGGTCTGCTGGGTGGAGTTTTGGACAGAAAGTCGTCTACTTCAGGCTCAGGAGGGGGGAAAACAGAATTATCTCCATGCAGAACTATTCTTTCTTTGAAAAGAGCTTGACTCCAAATTCTTCAAGGCTTGCCACTGCCTACGGGAGGTCAGCTCCATGGGTTGCTTCCACGTAGGGCCGACCGAGCGCAGCTGTGGGTCTGGAGTGGACCACCTTAGAAAAATGATCAGATATAGTTAGAAACTGGATGGTGCTTTGATTTGGGGGAAAATCACCACTCTATTCTGCACTTCTCATTTATCCATTTATTAATTCATTCCTTTATTAATTCATTCCATTCCTGTAACTTTACAACTTAGAAATTTTTAGGAAAACGTGCTCTTGAGGTCAGAGAGATAGTACAGCAGGTAGGGTGCTTGCCTTGCACAAGGCCAACCTGTGTTGGATCCCTGGCACCACATGGTTTTCTGAGCCCCCTCCCGGAGTGATCCCTGAACACAGAGGCAGGAGGTAAGCCCTGAGCATTGCTCGGTGCACCCAAAAACTAACAAAAGAAACAATGCTGGGCTGGAGTGACAGTACAACGGGTAGGGTGTTTACCTGGGATGCAGCCAACCTGGGTTCGATCCCGGCATTGCCAACTGGTCCTCCCAGCACCACCTGGAGCAATTCCTGAGTGCAAGGTCAGGAGTAACCCTGAGTATCACCGAGTGTGATCCATAAAGGTAAAAAAAAAGAAGAAGGAGAAGAAACAAGCGCTCTTCCTCAGAATCTGCCGACTCCTGAGCATATATGCTCACTTTGAGTAGACTGCTTGTCTTGGAATGGTGCTACTCTCTCTTGGCCAGTTCCCAATCTTTTCCTGACCTTGTTTCCTTCTTGCGACCCGCTGCCCTACCATCTCACCCCTAGTTCCATGCCATGTCCCCTGACTTAGTAGTTTTACATCGAGTCTGACAAGAACATCTGGGGACCAGTAAGGGGTTCATACGGCCCCTGTTTGGGAAACACTCCTCCAAATGTGCCCACCCTGTGCCCCTCAGCGTTGGTTCTCTTCATCAGCAGCCACCCTATAATAAACAATGCTGCTCTCTGTCAGCTGTGTCCATGCTTTGATTCTTGAATGTACTCTTGGCTTTTATAAACTAATTGCTGTACTTAATTTTCCTGACTCACTCTTGAATTCTTTGCTGTGGTGAAGTCAAGAACATGGACGCCAAGGGCCATGCCAACAGCCCTGGTCCTTGCTGGGTTTTTTCCAGGATAGAACATCCCATGCCATTGGCCACATGTGGTCCTGTTGATTACAAGCTTTTGCCTCTGTGATGTTTGGTGATAAGTCTTATCTGTGTTTCACATACTGTCTCAGGAACCCCTAACTCTAACAAGGCTCTTCCTAGTGATAGATTTCATTCCTTTATAGTTAAAACTTAACACATTTTACTTTTGCACACCAAGAAAAACATTACAACCCTTTAGGCCATATCAAAAGTACAAGAAAGTAGACCCTAGATATTTAACATTCTGAAATAAAGTTTAACATCCAGTAACGTTCTTGCCTCCAATGTCACAGTATTGCATCCCTTCAAATTTTTAATATTCATGACTTTGATGAGCACCACCAGGTTACCCTGAAAAAGATATCACAATATATTTTCAAGCCTAATGGACTTATTCCCCCAGTAATTATTGGGAATATAATTTAGTTGAAATGTAGCCAAATATATTGAAGCAAAAAAAAAGCTTATATGAAATTTCCCCAACAAGTAGCAATCTGAATGTTTTCAAAAGCATCTAATTAGTTATATATATTGAAGTTTTTCATAATTTGTATAAATTTGGTTCAGAGGAAAAATTAATTAGTGTCCTGTTCTTCTCGTCTTAGTTCTCCGGGATCCCTGTGGACATTTCAATGCCCCTCCTCACCCAGCGCTCTGTCCCGCTTGGGTTCTGGCCCTCGGGCCACCTTTTCTTTTCATTTCTGCACACACGGTTCTGCGCATGCCCTCCACCCCATTATTTCTTCTAGAGACATGCTTGTCTACACCGGGGCTCTAACCTGTGGGCCTTGGATAGTTGATGGTCTGACATAAAAGACTGGGCCCCCGAGATAAATCCAGAGCCTCGGCAGAGCCTGGCAAGCTACCCGTGGTGTATTCGATATGCCAAAAACAGTAACAATAACAGACCTCATTCCCAACAAATAAAGATGTTACTGGGTGTCCACTTCGAGCAAATCGATGAACAATGGGGAAGACAAGTGATGACCTTTACATATTGCCTAATATTAAATATTAGTGCGATAAATTCTAAATGCATATTTGTTAAACTTAAAATAAATTTTAAATTTAAAATAAATTAAGACATTTAAAATAAATAATTTAATTAAATTAATTAGTATAGGACCTGTTACATATTTTAACAGGTCCTATACTAATAATTCAGTATTAATTCTAAATGTGTATTTATGAAATGTAAAATACCTCGGCATGTAAAGTAGCTTCATGATTAAGTTATATTAATTTTTTTGTGATTTTTTTTTTGCTTTTTTTGGGTCAGACCTGGCAATGCTCAGGGTTTCTTCTGGCTCTGTACTCAGGAATCACTCCTGGCGATGCTCGGGGGGACCATATGGGATGCGGGGATCAAATCCAGGCGGCGCGGGTTGGCCACGTGCAAGGCAAACGCCCTACCTGCTGGACCTTCACTCGGCCCCAATTTTTTGTGAGTTTAATTACTGTCGATGACTGATGAGTCAGGAGAAATACCCCAGTGCCAAAGATCTAAGAAGTCTTAATTTGGTTGGGTTTTTATTGTTTTTGTTTTTCTCTTTTTTGGCTATGCTCAGGCATTACTCCTGGCTCTGTACTCAGGAATTATTCCTGGCAGTGCTCCAAAGACCATATGGGATGTTAGGGATCGAACCCGGGTTGACCACATGCAAGGCAAAAGCCCTCCCCACTGTGCTATCACTCTGGCCAGAAGTCCTTATTTATAACTTGAAGAATAACTAATATTCTTTCTTTGTTCGTGTTAATTGTGTTTTTTATTTAGAAATGTTTCAAAAATAATTTATCCAATAAGAATTTATTCCCTCTCATTTTATGATAAAAGTATAATTAAAATAAAAATCTCTTCAGTAGATGTTAAATCACTTACTCTATAATTAAATTATTGCCATTAAAATTTTGTTATTGGAGCCAGAGCAATAGTCAAGCAGGCAGGGCATTTGCTTTGCATGAGGCTGACCCAGGTTGATCCCTGGCATCCCATACTTCTGCCAGGAGTAATTCTTGAGTGCTGAGCCAGGAGTAAGCCCTGAGCATTGCCGGTGTGACCAAAAAACAAACAAACAAACAAATAAATAAATAAATAAGTGAATGTTTGTTATTGCCATTTTTAGAATCAGTGGTTATTCTTAGTATCATTTTGTTGCACATAATCAGAATAATTTTTATGGACTCTTGGATTAGGTTTAACTGAAAATAGGCACGTATTATTTATGTACTATCCAGCCAGTAAATAGGAATTAAGAAGTGTTTTATTATATCACATTAGGTTGCCCTATAAACTAGGGAAATACTGAACTTCTGAAATCTTGCCATTTTTACTCAAAATTGATAATGACTTATATAGGGATTTGTTAAGGGGGTTTTACTTTTCTCTAAGTGTTATTAAGATTCAAAAAATATCCCTTCACGCTAGGACAGCTGCTCTCTCATATCCGATAAAATAAACCATCATCACAGTAATGAGTACAGAAACTTGTTAGAGCTCTGAATCTTCATGCTTATGAATTGAACCAAGGAAGTTGGTTTGTTGTATTTTTTTCAGAGTAAGTGCAGACATTCATAAAGAAATAACCCCAAATGCTGAGATACTCCCGCTGTCTGAATCTCCCTTTCTGTTTGATCTGCTCTGTGGGTAGTTGTAGGATCTCTTTTCTCTTACTCGAAGCTGCCTGGTTTTTTACCACTTACCACCTTTTTTGTCATCAGTTTCTTTTGAAAAACCAACTGATGTAAACCTATAAGGTGTGAAAAATTTTTTAACATTTCTTCCTTGAACCCTTCAAACGTGTACTCATCTGTAACTTGGCATTTAAAAAATTACTAGTAAGCTTTTTTTCAGATTACTCTCTAAAATGGAGTGATGCCGCTGTCTGGTACTCAGAACTGAGAAGAACAATGACTCCCGGCAGGCTGTAGGGTGGAGCTCAGTGACATCATCCAGCAGAGAATGAATGCAGGTTATTTCTCCATGTGGCCCCTTCCATTGTCGTTAAGTTCAGTCATGCCGTGGTCCTCTATGAAAAACATCTTTTTAAATGACCAGGGATCAGAGGAAATAAATTACTATCCTGTGGGGGAAAAGCAATAGTATTGCAGGTAGGGAGCTGCCCACACCCACAGTGGACCTGGTTTTGATACCCAGCACCCCAGATGGTCTCCTGAGCCCATCAAGAGTGACCCCTGAGCTTACAGCCAGGAGTAAGCCCTGACTACATGGAAGGAAGGAAGGAAGGAAGGAAGGAAGGAAGGAAGGAAGGAAGGAAGGAAGGAAGGAAGGAAGGAAGGAAGGAGGGGGAGGGAGGGAGGGAGGGAGGGAGGGAGGGAGGGAGGGAGGAAGGAAGGAAGGAAGGAAGGAAGGAAGGGGGAGGGAGGGAAGGAGAGAGGGAGGAAGGAGGAGGGAGGAGGGAGGGAGGAAGGAAAAAAAGAAGAATAAAGGGAGGAAGGAAGAATAAAGGGAGGGAGGGAAGGGAGGGAGGGAGGGAGGGAGGAAGGAAGGAAGGAAGGAAGGAAGGAAGAATAAAGGGAGGGAGGAAGGAAGGAAGGGAGGGAGGGAGAGAGGGAGGGAGGGAGGAAGAGAGGGAGAAAGGAAAGGAGGGAGGAAGAGAGGGAGGAAGGGAGGAAGGAAGGAAGGAAGGAAGGAAGGGGGGGAGGGAGGGAAGGAGAGAGGGAGGAAGGGAGGGAGGAGGGAGGGAGGAAGGAAAAAGAAGAATAAAGGGAGGAAGGAAGAATAAAGGGAGGGAGGAAGGGAGGGAGAGAGGGAGGGAGGAAGGGAGGGAGGAAGGAAAAAAAGGAAGAATAAAGGGAGGGAGGAAGGAAGGGAGGGAGGGAGAGAGGGAGGGAGGGAGGAAGAGAGGGAGGAAGGAAAAAGGAAGAATAAAGGGAGGGAGGAAGGGAGGAAGGAAGGGAGGGAGGGAGGGAGGGAAGGAGGAGGGAAGGAAGGAATGAGGGAGGAAAGAAGGAAGGAAGGAAGAATAAAGGGAGGAAGGAAGGGAGAGAGAAGGAGGGATGGAGGAAGGGAGGGAGGAAGGAAGGAAGGGATGAAGAAAGGGAAGAAGGAAGGAAGGAAGGGATGAAGAAAGGGAAGAAGGAAGGAAGGGAGGAAGAAAGGGAGGAAGGGAGGGAGGAAGAAGGTTATCTCCTGTGTTTCGTGAGATCCTTGCCTCAAAGGTGTCCTTTAAAGTCTGGCCTGATACTAGGCAGAAATTCAGGTTTCCTGGTGTGCGGGTGCCTGAGGATATTCCCCCTCTTCCTGGAGCACCTGAAAGGAGACACCAAAAGAGAGAAACAAATGAGCTATGTTCATAGGTGTTTCTCCTCACCACCATTGTTTGTTCTTTATTTGGTTTCTTTCTAACTTTATGTAAACCCTGCAGTTTACAAAGTTGTTTGTAATACAGTTGTTTGGGGAAGTCAGTGTCACAACACCAGTCCCAGCACCAGTGTGACCTTCTCTCCACCAATGTCTCCAGTTTCCTACCACTCCCAGACCACCCCCATAGCAGGCACAAAGTAATTTATTTTATGTTGCTTTTACTACAAAATGGCAAATGGAGCTATAAAAATAATAGTTCAATAAAGGAAAATTTGTGAAAATTGTTACATCTCAGTGGTATTAGTAAAATCCTTGCCTAGGATTTGTTGAGCTGTTGAGCCTTCTCTGTTATTGTTTTCACTTGGCGAAGTCAGGAATGTTGAGCTTAGTGGGCTTCTATGCAACTCTCCCATCTAATTTGCTGTACTCTACTGGGCTGTATTGTGAAATGTGAGTTGCCATGTGGCCACGTGTGTGACCATGTACTCTAGGAGCTATAGAACTGGGATGGTTCTTTGGCTCGGCATTCTTGAGATTAGTTGTGAAGCTGGACTTTGTGTGCTGGAGGCTGCAGGGTGGGTACGGCTGCTGGTGCTTTTAGCAGTATGGGAGAGGGGATGATGTAGAGAGGCTTCCCCCACCCCCAACTCTGAGAAGTCCCCAGAGTTTTCAGCCTAGAGACTGGTGTGCCTGTACCTGGGAGTTTCATCATCTTGGCGCCTTTTCCAAAATTAGTCCTCCATTCATAATTTTTTAAATCTCCTTTATATGCCTTTGGCCCTGCTCAGTTCTTGGTGGATAGTGAATAAAGAAAATGTTACCTACATGTTCTTGTGCCAGAGCAGAGACAGCGGAGCCAGCTCCCATCACAATGAGGGCAGGAGTGATAGAGAGAAGGGGAGAGATGGCATTAGCAGATGGAAACCCTACTGTTTCATTGGAGAAATAAAGCGATTCACTCATTCATCAATAGCTTGGAGATGTTGCTAAGATAAGTGAAGCGAGTACAGTGAAATCCTAGAAGTTATTGTATTGTCTTCATTAGCAAATGTTTCATAATCATATACTATAGAACTAAGCAGTCATTTTCTGGAAAGGTTCAGATAGGAAATACTTTAAGCTTTGTGGATCACCTCATCATAACTACTAAAATTGCTGTTGTGGTGTGAAAGCAGTCCATTGATATATGTAAATATAAAAGCAAATTTTGCTCCAATAAATATGTGTTCATAGATACTGAAATTCAATTTATATATATGTATATATCTGATATAGATAGATAGTTGCTGTACTGGGTGTCAAACTTAGTACCTTATGTGTGGAAGGCTGAGCTAACTTTTATACTATTTTATTTTTTCTTTTACTTTTTTTGCTTTTTATTCACACCCAGCAATGTTCAGGAGTTACTCCTAGATCTGTACTCAGGAATTATCCTGGCGGTGCTTGGGACACCATATGGGATGCCAGGGATTGAACCCAGGTTGGGCATGTGCAAGACTAACACTCTACCTGGTGTACTAAGGAACCCTACTCTGGCCCCTTTATACTATTTTAGTTCTACTGAAAGCTATTCTTTTGGAACCAGGGAAACGATAGTGGTCAGGAATGCATGGTTTGTGGGCACAGGACCTTGTTTCTGTCCCTGGCACTACATGCGCCCACACATGCCTTGATTGAGTATTGCTGCGTGTGGCTCCCAGGCTTCATCAGCATGGTTTGAGAGCGCAGACCCTCACCCCCCAAAAGATTATTTGCTTTTAGTTATTGAAAAAATATAAAACAGTGATTATTTCATAGGCCATACAAAAGCAGGGAGCCAGAGTTTGCTGACTTCTAAACTAGTGAGCTAGGACCTATATTGGTGTCATTCTGTCTATTATTTGAGGAAGCCAGGCTGAATTCCTTAGTTTTCTAATGGGACTTGCGTGAGACATTTTTGTTAGACAGCAAATGTTATATCTGAGAACCCATGTCGGTCTCATCACTGTTCTGTATTTGGTCTCCTCTAAGCCCAAAGCCTACTGTAAAAGAAGTACATGCCTGAACTCAATTATTTGATAGGGCGCAATGACCCCAATCAGAAGATAACCTGTTATATTGTAAATATTTAATGAGGCTGTGAATGCTCCCTTTAAATTTCTGACCAACATTTACTGATCTGTATTAGACAGTTCACACTATGAGACAACTCAAATGGCTGTGACACCAAGCACACCCAAAGTTCCAAATCTCAAATTGTGTCATCAATGTCTGGATTAACTAAAGGGTGGAGTGTTCATATCTTTGCCCTATCTGTGAACTGTAATGGGAAAGTTGGTCAGAAAGACAAATAGATCTGGGCCAACTTTTGCCATTTGCCAACTCTAAGTATTATGTAAACCATTTAGCCTTTGCCAACCTCTTTGTCTTCAGCAAAACACAGGTGTAATTGCATACACACCATGCACTGTGTGAGGATTAGGTGAGATAACAAATTTAAAGTATCTAACGATTACCTGACACATATAGGAGCTAAATACATGTTAGGTACCTTTTCCATTTGTTGCCAGTGTGCCCTTTCATTTTTGCATCTGAACTCGCAAGCAAAATTTCTGGGCTTGATTCCTAGTTCATTCTGCACAATCCACAAGAACATTTTTTTCAGGAAATATCCTATTAGTGTTTCTGAGCTCTGAGTCCTCCCAGCAGTGCTGAATAAACACTGCCACTAGTAAGAGGAGCGAAGTGAATGCTTAGAAGAAAATGCCCAGAGAATAAGAGAGATTTAAAAAAAACCAAGTGATAAAGGAAGGGAGGGATACCTAAGAGATTCAACTGATTAGGGTGGAACTATTTCTTACCAAAAAAATCGTCTGATAGGGACCGGAGCCATAGCATAGGAGGGTAGGGTGTTTACCTTGCACGTGGCTGATCTGGGTCTGATCCCCGGCATCCCATATGGCCCCTGAGCACCGCCAGGAGTAATTCCTGAGCAAAGAGCCAGGAGTAACCCCTGAGCATCACTGGGTATGACCCAAAAGCAAAAAAAACACCAAAAAAACTACTTTCTCAGAGCCCACCAGGTGCGTGGTACAGAGCTGAGATCCCGAGAAGGTGATAAAGAGCTCTGTTCAAAGCCTGACTTCTCGGTCAGTTCAGGGCCTTTGAACAAGTTCCTTGACCTCTTGACACATGACAAAAGCAACAGCAGCTCAAGTCTACAGTTTGGGCTACGTGTTAGTTCTCTTCTCTGCATTTTAGTTCTCATAAGTGCCCAGCGCGAGGCATAGGACTGTATGCTCACTTGTCACCTGAGGAACTGACCCCAGGATTCACGATCACAGTTCACACTTTCACCACCACTCTAGAATGATGTTGGGGCCTGGGAGTAGAGACAGGAGGTCTAAGTGCAAGTGGCCCTGCCACAGAAGCTGTTCCTCTTAAGTGCTGGCTCCCAGGCTCCCTTCCTCTATCACTTTCTCTTCTCCCCTGTCTGCTTGTCTTCTGTTATCCAGGTGGAACTTGATTTTCTGGAAATTTCCATCAGGTTAAATGGAACTTGCTACTCCAAAAGAAAGTCCTGGGTAGTTTCAGCTCCAGTATTTTCTAAGTGTCATTGTAAACACGTTAGGTTTGTGCACTTGAAGTCTATTTTTAGGGGTGTTTCTGAACTCCCTGGCTGTAAATAAAAAAAAACAATCTGATAATGCAAGAATTAAAGCCACTTTTCTCTCTGTCACACACACATGCACTCGTACACACTAACCTAAACAAACACAAAGCATACCCACTCACGCACAATGTATACAACCACTTACACTCACATACTCATTGTCTCACACAAATGACAGTCCACATACACATAAAACTCACTCCCACACTAAATTACGTATCCATTTACACTTGCTCATTCACACACAAACTCAGAGGTGGAGCTGATGATTCAGTTTCATCAAATATGTTACGTTGATTTTCTCAAATGGGCTCTGATTCCACCGTTTATTGTCTTAGAAGTTGCAGCAATTGTTTTCTATCAGTTCAGCTTGTTCCAGCCACCACGTAGCTGGTAATACCTGGCTTAGTCACTCATCGTTTGGCAGCTCCTGGGAGTGGATTATATCCTAGGCTAGGTATGAGAAAGTTATAAGGAAAGTGCTAGGCTTCCTTCCCTTCATGTGCACCATTGGCTAATGTTTATAAAGCCAATAACTGTACTGTCATGTGTGTTCAGGAATGGAAGTAAACACCGAGAGCGGCATTTGCATTTCTACAGCATCAAAAATGTCTTCTTTCTAACGTGTCTTTATTTTTTCTGTTAAGAATTCTTTCTGAGGGGCCAGAGCAATAGCACAGTGGGTAGGGCATTTGCCTTGCATGTGGCCAACCTGGATTAGATCTCCGGCATCCCACATGGTCCCCTAAGCACTGCCAGGAGTAATTCCTGAGCGAAGAGCCAGGAGTAACCCCCTGAACATTGCCAGGTGTGACCCAAAAAGCAAAAATCAAAACCAAACAAATGAATAAATAAACAGATTTAATAAAATCATTTAAAAATAATTCTTCCTGAGGGGTCAGAGCGATAGCACAGCGGGTAGGGTGTTTGCCTTGCACACTGCTGACCCAGGTTCAATCCTCGGCATCCCATATGGTCTCCTGAGCACTGCCAGGAGTAATTCCTGAGCAAAGAGCCAGTAGTAACTCCTGAGCATTGCCGGGTGTGACCCCCAAAAAAAAAAGAAAGAAAAAAAAAGAATTCTTTCTGAATTGATTTCTGTAATCTAAGAAAAAAATAAGAAAAAAACTTACTTTCTTGAGTTGTTTTATTACTACATATTTTAAAGAGTAAGTTATGCACCTAATTTTCATACATTTTAAAAAAAATTAACCTTTAAGGTAACCTTAAAACCTCTAGGTGTGGCCCAAACACACACACACACACACACACACACACACACAGGAGGAAAGAAAATAAAAAGGGAATTAGGAAATTGGAGAAAATAAATATAATGCCAATGATTTCCCCCAGTGATCACCTCCTAAATTAAAAACCTGACTTTCAAAAGTTTCATATTATTTGTGCTTATGTATGAACTATGTTTTGTCTTTTTGAAACAGAGCCTACAGGGATGTTAGATGTCTGGCACATGAAAAAGGACATTGACCACACACGACAACAGATTTCTCTTTTCTGGAAGGTAAGTTTTTAATGTCAACTTAAAATTCAAGAGAATTCTATCTATATTGGGGTGGTTCTGTGAGATATAACTAGCCCATAAAGAAAATTCAGTATACTTGAGCAATAGTTTTGAGACCAGAAAAACACCTTCTTTTCTTGCGACTTTAGCGTGGGGCCCCGAGACTCTGCCAAAGTCTGTCTTCTCCGCCATTCTCCTCCCCATCCTTGACTCACGAACTTGAGTCACGGACTTTGCCAGATAAAGGTGGAGCCCTTCGTGTGCTTTGCTCTCCAGCCCCACCATCGCATCTTGGCCTCATCCTCTCCATAGGGAACACGGTCTCTTGCCATCCCTCACGCATCGATGCTCTGGCCCCATTTATACTTTCTGTTTTAAGTCTTCTTCCCTTCGTATTATATGCACAAGATTCACCGTGTACACCATCACACACTCGCTTTGTGAGAAAATAAGGATAGGAAAACTGGCCGGGCATCACTTGACATCCCGTTATTCGTCGATTTGCTCGAGCGGGCGCCAGTAACATTTCCATTTGACCCTATCACGTGCCAGTGTAGCCCAATGGCATCTGCTTGCTTCAGGAATATAAAGAGCCTCAAACCATTCATCCAGAGTCTGGGAATATATTTTCTGTTGTCGCTGGGAAGGAGAAAATGTTGCCCTTCCTCAGGAATGCTAAGAGCTACAGAACAAAGAGCAGAAGAAAGAAAGCACCGGAGTGCAGTCAAGCAGGAGCAACAGAAGCAAACATCAAGGACTCGAGTTGTTACCGAATGTGAACATTTCACAGAGATCCCGAATAAGGGACCCTTGTTATTTTAGTTCATCCTTACAGAAATGCTGTGAGGTTGAAACTAGTATCTCCACAACTTTTTAACACATGAAGAAAACTGAGGATCAGACAGAATATCACCAGGGCCATGGGTGCGGAGCGGGGTCAGGACCCTCCAGGTCTCCCAGTCATCCAGCATGCCCTGGTCAGCTGAAAGCACTATTTGAGGACCAGAGAGATAGTCCAGTGGGGAGGGCATTTGCCTTGCAAGCATCTGACCCAGGTTTCTTCCCCAGCATCCCATATAGACCCCGAGCACTGCCAGGATTAATTCCTGAATGCAGAGCCAGGAGTTACCCCTGAACATTGCTAGGTATGACCCCAAAAAGCAAAACCAAACACACACACATAAATAAATAAACAAATAAACAAACAAACAAATAAATAAATAAACAAATAAATAAAAGGCTATTTGGATTGAACCATGGACTGGCGTGCTCTCAGACCGAGGTTCGGGGTGAGCTGCATTCCTCTTTATTTTCCCAAGCCTGCATGCCATTCATGGCCTCTCTTCCCATTACAGATGCAGTTTGGGTTGAAGCTGATGAGCATGAAATGATGAGAGGGAGACATGTGTATTTCATAGGACTGGTCTGACCAGTTTTGATCATTGCCATCTTTGTCCGTCTGAAACGTGTCTTCTCCCTCGTTTTCTTTTCCTCTCTCTGTATTACATGCACAAAATATCTGGTAGGAGTGGATATTACTGTAAATAGCTTGGTGAGTCACCATCAAGCGCTTCACTTTGAAACTAAAACTGCAGCTCAAATTTTATATGAAAATAAAGCCACTTTTTATAGCTAGTCCATTCTGAAAGCAAGACATCTTGAGTGCCCTGACTGGGGAAAGAATGTGGAAGAGCCTGACTCAACTTTCAGCCCTGGCTTTTTATTTTCTTCACAAGTAAGTGACTGGGTGGACCCCATGTTCATCTCTCCTAAAAGAGCTTCCCTTTCACCATCTCCTCCAAAGCGCTCAGAGGGGCCAGAGTGATAATACTCTGGGTAGGATGCTTGCCTTGCATGCAGTTACCTGATCGATTCCTGGAATCTTGTGTGGTCTCCTGAGCACCTCCAGAAATAATCCCTGTGTGCAGAGCCTGGAACATACCCTGAGTATCACCAAGTATGACCCAAAATGTCAAATACAGGGCCGGAGCATTAATACAGAGGGATTTCATGCAGCCAACTCAGGTTTGATCCCTGGCATCCCATATAGTTCCCTAAGCACTACCAGGAGTAATTCCCAGTGCAGACCCAGGAGTAAGCCCTGAGAATCACTGGGTGTGACCCAAAAAAGCCAAAAACGAGAGTGATCGATAGATAGATAGAGAGAGAGATAGATAATATATTATCTATATAATATAAATTATATACATATATTAGTATATAGAGAATAATATATATATATATAAGAGAGCGGCATGGAACGCCTTCAAGAGCATCAAAGAAATAGCTAAATGGACAAAGAACCTCCTGCTCTGGGCACATCTCTTCAACTCCACTGTTCTCCCTGCACTAACATACGCCTCAGAAACCTGGGCCCTACGAAGCAGGATGAGAATGTTATTCGGGTCTCCCAAAGAGGAATCGAAAAGCTATGCTTGGAATATCACGCCTCATTCAAGTGAGAGAAGGAATCCGGAGAGAGGAGTTTCGACCTCTGTTGCTGTTCCAGAGACAGGGATGCTGTCTCGTTTGCCAAGGCATCGAAAATTAGATGGGCTGGACATATAACGTCATTTGGAGATGACCACTGGACTAGAGCCATTATCGACTGGATCCCACAGGATGTCAAAAGATCATGTGGCCGCCCACCTACAAGAAGGTCAGACTTTGTCAAGACAATGAACGAACGATTTGAGGCTCTTCTTATTCCTGAAGCAACCAGATGCCATTGAGCTACACTGACACGTGATAGGGTCAAATGGAAACATTATTGGTGCCTGCTCAAGCAAATCGACAAATAACGGGATGTCAAGTGATCTATATAAAATATAAAAATGGCTGCTGTTTCCAAGCGATCCTCCTTCTGCAGAGAGTGTCTCTGTAGGAGCTCATACTCTGTGCGCTCACAGGGCTGGTAAATGAGGTGACACAAATGCTCATCCCCCATCAGGAATCCCTCTAGCAGTGGTGGTGACACACCCAGTGCCATGCCCAGGTGCTTCCCATGTAGCAAAAGGGCATCACACCCTAGGCATTAGTGGACAATGAGCATTGTCCAACGACAGGCAGTGAGACGCAGGTGACTCCTAGCTCCTCCCGGCTGCTCATTTTGCTTTGTTTTATTTTATTTGAGTTCTTTTTAGTTTGGGGGCTGAACCCAGTTCAGGAACTAACTCAGAGATCATGACTGGTAGTGCTCTGGGGACCCCATATGGTGTCAGGGATCAAACCCAGGTTGGTCACATGCAAGGCAAGCACCTTAACCATTGTGTTAACTCCTGACACCTCAATTTGTTTTGGGTTTTTGGTTTTCTAGAGGGAAGGTTTGGGACCACAGCCAGTAGTGCTTGGGGACTGCTCCCAGCTCTGTGCTTGGGGAACCATGTAGCACTATGAATCGAACCATGTACAAAGCATGTGCTCAGACCATTAAACTCTGTCTCTCTATCTCTGTCTCTCTCTCTCTCTCTCTCTCTCTCTCTCTGTTCTGAAAAGATTTCATTTCCTTTTATAGAACCTAAGTTTTGGGTACAAGAAGGATTACCCAAAACTCCTTGTACCAAGAAGAAATAGACTTGAATAAGAAATCCAAAATGAAAATACTATAAGCTTTTACACCCTTCTAGAAGGATGTAGACCCACAGGGCAGATTCCAACCCCCTAGTGAATGTTCAGCATGACTTACTCTAAGCAAAGTTAGATCCAATCTTCGAGTTGTTAAAGGATTAAGTCATTTTTAGTACAATCTCGGGACCCTTCCCATGCCGGCATTCTGCAACACTTCTTCCTGGCTGTAGTAAGGCCAGTCCTAATTGGAGATGTGTTGCTTGTTCTGCTTTGGACAGACTCAGCCCTCTAGGCCCAAGGAAACTAACTAGAGTGCAGCCCCATACCCAACACACTCATGCACGTAAGCATGCATGCACACGCACAGGCACGCACGCCAGCACGCACGCACATGCTCACGCACACCCTTATTCTGTAAACTCCGGCCCAGATTGGGCGAGAGGATGTGGCTCTCCTGGGAGCGTTTCGGAACCAAGTGCTTGCTGCTGGCAGCCCACCCTGGGTGGGAATCTGCCCTTTCGTCAGGAACCATGCTTGTCCCATCTTCCTCTGGGAATCCCTGGTGCTGTTCGCAGGTGGGCTCGGACATTGGAAGGTGGGTGGTGCCACGTCATAAGAGACTCATCTGTGCGTCAGACCAGAAAGAATGACAGCGGTCAGATCAGGTGCTTTGTGGCGGCGCCTAGAGCAGACCTGGGCGGAGAAGGCAGGAAAGACTTGCTTGTGGTGAGATTGGGGTTGGGTTTTGCCCCTCCACCTTTTTTTTAAACTTCAGTCAATACTGGGAAATCTGAGGGACAGTCCAGCATTGCAAGGAGGGGAATTTCACATCTTGGCACCCAAGGAAGCCCCAAGTGAAACCCCCATCAGCCCGCGAACAAAGTGAAAACACATTTCTCTTGCAGTCGGGGAAATGGGCTTTATTTTTGCAGGTGTTTGCACTAGAGGAGAGCAGGCTGGTGCTGCTTGGCTGGGGAGAGGGTGTGTGAATGTGTGTGAACATATGAGGGTGCATGTATGACAACAGGACAGAGCCTGTGTGAGAGCGTGTATGCATGTCACGGAGCCCTTGTGGTAGTGTGTATACGTGTGTTTCTTTATGTGAAGCTGACAAGTGTGAGGGATGTGAGTGTAAGTGGGAGCCAGGAGGTGTTTCTGAGACTATTTTGTTGTATGTGAGGGGAAGATGAACATGAGATTTTTTTTTTATTATACCACCATGAGATATACAGTTACAAAAGTGTTTATATTTGGGTTTCAGTCATACAGTGTTCGAGCACCCATCCCTCCACCAGTGCCCATTTCCCTCCACCACTGTCCCATGATTTCCCTTCCTCCTCCTCCAGCCTGTCTCTATGGTAGGCAATTTTTCATCTCTCTCTCTCTCTCTCTCTCTCTCTCTCTCTCTCTTTCTCTCTCTCTCTTTCTCTCTCTCACTCTTCATTTTACACCGTGGCTTGCAATACATACAGTTAGAGGTTATCATTTATATCCTTTTGCCTACTTTCAATGCTCATTTCTACGCTGGTATTATCATTTACAATAATTATTAGTACACTGTTCACACTTCTCTATTGCCTAACCTCTGACTCCCACACATTTGCAGTAGGTTCTACCCACTGACAAGATCTCCTGATTTATGTTTTGTGTGGCCTTGGATATTGGTATCATGCTATTTTTTATATACTGCAAAAAATTCAGTCATTCTATGTCGGGGATGCCACGGGGTCCCCAACAGTACTGGGAAGTGAGTTCCCTCCTACCTCCGAAGCCGGCGGGGAATGGATGAAGACTCAGGAATCCGAGGCAGTTTTAAAAGGCTTTACTTATCACAGGTTTAGGCATACAAATCAGCAATAGGAAAAACCGGTGCTTAGGATTCCCGGCTAGAACCCCAGCCACATGTAGGCCAAGATGGCGTCCACCACGTGTAATGGCCCTGTAAAGAGGAGACAAAGACAAGACTCCCAAGAAGAGTGCAAGCCCAAAAAGAGAGCCCAAAAAGAGAGGGAGAAGAAGCAGGCTGGTTTTATACCCCTGCAACTCAGACCTCCCACTATTATAGGAAGCAGGAAGGGTCAAATGCCCTTAGGTAATTTCTCCCAGCACCTCACCTAGGCCCTATTATATGCTAATGTTTTGAGCCAAGATCTGCCTGGAAATGCCTTTATAGGGTAGAGAAGGGGGTTTCTGAGATGGCATGTCTCTGTACCAAAGACTAATACTAATGCCAGTTAAATATTTCTCCAAGCCTTCACAAGAGTCTCGTCTACTTCACGGTAGTTTTGTATTTTAGTTACCTTTGAGTTATCAGGGAGCCATGCTTGCTTGCTTGGAGGCAAACAGCATTTCTCTCTGGGCTAATTACTTAGCCCAGATCCAACATGGCCAGGCAAATATGCTGGTAAGACCTACCTAGTCCCACGATGATTGTGGTAGCATGAGAGAATATTTATACCAGCCAGTACAGAATACATAGTCATATAAACTGCCACATTTAGACTACCCCCCTTTTCTGAAGTGACCTGCAGGAGGTATTCCAGGGCAGATGCAGAGGCTTAGGGGTCCTGCAAAAATTCTATGTCTGTCCTTTTCCCTCTGGCTAATTTCACTCAGCATGATCCTCTCCATTGGACGAGAGTTTTAAGGCTATTCCAGTGGTTATAACAAAATATCTGAAATCAACAAACAATAGAAAGTTATTTCTGGTGGCAGGGAAGTCTTAGGCGAGGTGACAACCCAAATGTGGGTCACAGACTTCTCGTTGTAGCCCCGCCTGACAGAAGGTTTGAGGAGTCCTCTGAAGTCCCTTTCTTTAGAGCGTTCATAGGGGTACCTCCTTTATACCACACTCATGTCCTACAAACCCCACATCCTGATTCCATCACACTGGGCAGGACTCCAGTACCTGAATCTCGAACACAGACACACTGAGACCAGATTGGTGAGTGAGTGATGGGCATCGAGGTGGTATAGAGTTCTATGAATACATGAGTCTGGGCCGGAGCAATAGTACAGCAGGTAGGGTGTTTGTCTTGCACACGGCCAGCCTGGATTTGATCCCCAGCATCCCAAATGGTCCCCAAGTACTGCCAGGAGTAATTCCTGAGTGCAGAGGCAGGAGTAACCCCTCAGCATCACCAGGTGTCACCCAAAAAGGAAAAAAAAATCATGGGTCTATCTGAGGGGATAGCCTGTGTGGAGGGTCAAGAAACCATGTCTTCGCTATTCTCTACTTTTTATTTTTTTTTAAGGCTACCCTGGGCTCTATGCTCAGGGATCAATCCCTGACGGTACTTGGGGAACCACCTGGGGTGCGGATTGAATCCAATAGGCCACATGCAGGGCAAGTGCCTTACCTGCTCTACTATCTCTCTCTCTCTCTCTCTCTCTCTCTCTCTCTCTCTCTCTCTCTCTCTCTCTCTCTCTCTCTCTCTCTCTCTCTCTGACCCTGTTTGGCCATACTTGTTCCTACACAGTCTCTCATTTTCCAACACCTTGGTTTTTCTTGAATGATCCTCTTTTAGATACATCCTGGACTGCTTTTTGCCATAACCATTTTAAAGAGAAAAACTTTCTTTGTTGAAACAAGAATGCACATCCTAATCCATGATTAAGATAAAGACATCTGTGCATCATTGAAACTGCAAATGAAATAACAGGAACGATAAACCCCAAAGGATAGCTAAAGCAATCCTCGGGAAAAAGAAGATGGGAGGCATCACCTTACCCAACTTCAAACTGTACTACAAGGCAGTAGTAATTAAAACAGCATGGTATTGGAATAAAAACAGACCCGTGGACCTATGGAATAGAATTGAGTATCCTGACACCCAACCTCAAACACATGATCATTTAATCTTTGATAAAGGTGCAACGAGTCTAAAATGGAGTAAGGAAAGCCTCTTCAATAAGTGGTGTTGGGAAAACTGGGCAGTGACATGTAAAAGAATGAATTTGGACCTGTGTCTAACACCATGCACAAAAATCAGATCAAAATGGATTAAAGATCTCAATATCAGACTTGAATCCATAAAGTACATTGAAGAAAATATAGGAAAAACCCTCCATGACATTGAAGCTAAAGGCATCTTCAAAGATGAAACATCACTAACAAAGCAACTAGAAGAAAAGATAAACATATGGGACTACATGAAACTAAAAAGCTTCTGCACCTCAAAAGAAACAGTGACTAAGATACAAAAGCAGTCCACAGAATGGGAAAGAATATTCACCCAATACCCATCTGATAAGGGGTTAATATCCAGGATATATCAGGCATTGGTAGAACTTTACAAGAAGAAAACAAACAACCCCATCAAAAAATGGGGAGAAGAAATGAACAGAAACTTCAGCAAGGAAGAAATTCGAATGGCAAAAAAACATATGAAAAAATGCTCATCATCACTAATCATCAGAGAGATGCAAATCAAAACAACAATGAGATACCACTTTACACCACAGAGAATGGCACATATTCAAAAGAACAAGAACAACAAGTGCTGGCGTGGGTGTGGGGAAAAGGGGACACTCATCCATTGTTGGTGGGAATGCCGGCTGGTACAGCCTTTCTGGAAAACAATATGGACATTCCTCCAAAGACTAGAAATTGAACTCCCATTTGACCCAGCGATACCACTCCTGGGAATCTACTCTGGGAAGCCAAAAATACGCAGCGGAAACACCATCCCTACTTTTATGTTCATAGCAGCATTATTCACAATAGCCAGAATCTGGAAGCAACCAGAGTGCCCGAAAATCGATGACTGGATAAAAAAGCTTTGGTACATCTACACAATGGAATACTATGCAGCTGTTAGGAAAAATGAAGTTATAAAATTTGCCTACAAATGGATGGACATGGAGAAGATTATGTTGAGCGAAATTAGCCAGAAGGAGAGAGACAGATACAGAATGACTGCATTTATCTGCATAACATAAATATATAGGTACATATTATGATACCAATATCCAAGATCAAGTGAAACATATATCAGGAGGTCCTGTCAAAGGTGGAAATTATCACAAACGTGTGGGATTCAGAGGCTAGGTAAGACAGAAATGGAACAGTGTGCTAACAATTGTTGAGGGTACTAATGCCAACCTAGAACTGAGCATTAAATAGAGGCAAAAAGATACACATGACAACCCTTTAATGTATGTTCTGTAATCCATAGTCTGGAGGGAAGGAAAAGAAAAAGAGAGAGAAATGGAAAGAAATCAAGAACCTGCCATGGAGCAGGGCTGGGGAGGGGGAGGGGAACCGGGGACGTTGGTGGTGGGAGATGGGCACTGGTGGCGGGATGGGTGCTGCAACACTGTTTGACCAAAACCCAAATATGAACTTTTTAATTGTATATCTTTGTAATTTAAAAATAAAAAAATTTAAAAAAAAGAAAAGAAAATATTGCTCAGTTACCAGCAGGCCAGTCTGTGTCGGATCTCTTAGGCTCCTCACAGGTGTGCTTTAGAATGATCCTTTCCCTCAGATTTCCCCATCAGCTACTCCAGGCAAACTTCCCTATTGTTCTGTTGGTTTTCATGTATTCCAGTACATTTTCAGGTAGTATAGCATGCAAAAAAGTAACATCTTAGATGGACGGACGGAGGACGGACGGACGGACGGGAGCGGACGAGACGGACGGATGGATGGATGGATGGATGGATGGATGGATTGTTGCATGGATGACTGGATGGATGGGTGGATGGATGGATGGGTGGATAGAGGGATGGATATAGGGATGGATGGATGATGCATGGATGGATGGGAGGATGGATGCATGCATGCATGGATGATAGATCCATGGATGAACGAAATGGACTAATTTCTTTAGTTCTTTCACTGCCATGATCATAGCAAATCACCAATTTTCTGAAATTGTGGGCTTAGACCATGGATCTGGAAGAGAAACAGCTGTGCTCAAGTCAGCTGATTCCATCACTCATTCCTTCAATGATTCAAGCAAACAAATCTATCCAAGCCCCTAGATGCTTTGCTGCCTGCCGGAGACTTGGAAGTGAGCATGTAAATCCAGTCCTCATGTCTTGAGCTCAGTCATTGTGGAGGACAGGAACAAGCATGGGACAACCCAGCGACTCAGGTGCTGAGGAGTTCAGGGGGTGGGGTGAGGGCAGCTGAATGGAGGGCTCAGAGCAGGAGAATCGGTGAGAAGACAGATAAACTCTCACAGACTGAAGTGGACCTCAGAGAACAGCCAGGGCAAAGGGTAGGAGCACCTCGTCAAACACACCCAGGGACTGTGACTTCAGCATGGAGAGGGGCCCTTGTAGAGCCACAAATGTAAGCGCCGTGCATGTTAACAGTTTTCCCTGTAGTTGCTTATTTATTTTGTTTGGTTTTGGGAGGGCCATATTGGTGCTCAAGGCTCCCTCTTGGTGGGTTTGGGGACCATATGGGGTTGAGGGTCTCGCCCAGGGCGATTGCATGCCAGGCACATGCTCCAACCCGCTGCACTGTCTCTCCAAGCTCCGTAATCCGACTTTTTTAAAAGTTTTTTCTAAAGAAAAACGAATGGTTGGAATGAAGTTTTATGTACATTTTACTTAACACAAGCATCTGGAAGAGTATCATTCCGATAGGTCAGTGATTTTAAGGCGATCAGTGAGCTGGGCCACAGTCCTGCTTTCCTGTCATTCTGGAGCACTGCCTGGTCTGTTGGGTGCTGGGTCGGCCCCATGGCAAGAGCTCAGGTGAGCAGGATGGTTCAGTTCCAAGAGCTCCCTTGCAGGGGCCCCAGTAGCCCGGTGGGTGGCTCCTCCTGTACCTGATGGGTTCCTACAGAGCTGGCTTGGGGGTGTCTCTCAGCTCCAAAAGTAGGGGAGTATTTGGTTTTTCTTTATTTGTTAGCTGAAATAATTCCCTTCAGTGAACGGTTGAAACAAAATACATGAAACAAGAAAAGTGGCGCTAGCCAGTCCACGCTCCAGTTTCCAGCAGGGCCGTAGAAGGGCTGTAGCTGGTTCAAGCAGTCACAATCCTCTCCACCACCACCCACCCCTAGGCTCGTCCTCCCTGTATGTCTCTTTGCCGGCGAAGATTCCACCAGCCTGTGTCACAGGGCGCTGCAGGGATGCATTCCTTGGCCTCCATGTGGTAGAGATGCAGGGAGAATAGAAATGATTTGTAACCTGATTGAGAAGGATCCCAAAGAGGGATCTGTTGTCAGTGGCCAGGGATGACTACTTTCCAGAGCTCAAGGCCCTTCTGTTATTATCAAGTTATCGCCTCTTAGGATCAAGGACTCCATAGGAAAGTAGCGGTTGAGAAACTTCCCCTAGTTTTGCTGTAATATTCAACTTGCTTTCCCTGCCTTTCGCAATTCTTGTTTCTTCGTGGGTTGGCACAGTGTTTTGAAACTTTTCTCAGGACAAGCAGGCTTGCCCTGGTTTGTAGGGATGTGAGGATGGAGGTCATCTACTCAGGGCTGACGGGTAGCCAGAGAGGGAATTTCACCTGAAGCAGGTGACCAGTGATAGTTAAGACAGGAGGTGACAAGTAGCAGAAGAGAAATAGATGGTCAGGAGTTAAAGTGTTGCTCTTGGGGTCCAAGCATCAGTATGATAGTATGGCAGAGCACTGCCAGGAGTACTGCCAGGAGTAATTCCTGAGTGCAGAGCCAAGAGTAAGCCCCGAGCGCCGTCAGGTGTGATTCCCCAAATCAAAACAACTCTCTTTTCCAAGTTTCTGTGACTTTGCTATTTTCCCAGCTGTAGAACAAGAAGGGAATCATTACTTGAGGTTAATTAACCACAAGGTGTGACTCTCAGGGAACTGGGATGATGTGGCAACACCATAGTAGTGAAGGGTTCATCCTGCAGGGGGAATTGTGGTCCCGGATCCGGGTTCCAGCTTCGCCACTTGCCGACGCTGCATTCTGGAGCACTCACAGCCTTGGGCTCTCGTGTCTGGTTTTCATGGTCCATCAAGTGCAGATAATAACTAACCGCCAAGGCCACGTGGAGCCACGAAGCTCCACCGGAAGACTTGGAGCAAGCAGGTGTCTGCGGAGCCATTGTTGGAGGGAGGCTGCTGGACCCTGGGAAGCGAAGATGAGCCTTGACCTGGTGGAAGACAGATGAAAGGCAGCCCATCAAGATGGGGGAGTTTCCGCCCTGCAGGGAGAGAGGGAGAGGGATAGTAGCAGGTGGGGTGGAGGTTGTCCTCGCTGCTTCTGTCGCTCAGACACATGGAAGTAAGGTTTCATACTGAGTTTTGATCCTTTCCCAAGGACAGAGCAGAAAGTCTACTTCTGCTTGTTTTTCAAACTCGTAACCAAAGGCAATGGTCTGAGATTACTTCTGGACTGTATCACTTGTCTTGTCTTCCCATTGTTCATCGATTTGCTCTGTCAATTGCTTATTTCTGTATTCTGTCGATTGCTTTTTTTTTTGGGGGAGCGATGCTCAGGCGTTACTCCTGGCTCTGCATTCAGGAACCACTCCTGGCAGTGTTCGGGGGACCATATGGAGATGGAACCCAGGTCGATCACATGCAAGGTGATCGCCTACCAGCTGTACTATCGCTCACGCCCGAGCTCTGCCACCCATAGTACAGAAATTTGAGCTCTTGAAAGGTGGAAAAGTGTTACGTATGAAGTGCATACAAGCTGTAAATCACGGGCAAAAGCATATGCTTCAGATCTGTGCCCCTTGTAGACACGGGCTGGTGGGTAGGAGGCAAGTAGTGGGAAGAGAAGAAATGGTGGAGGGAAATGGGCACTGGTGAAGGGATTGGTGTTGAAACAAACTATGCCTGAAATCAAATCATAAATAATTTTGAAATTTCACAGTGACTAAAATAAATTTTTTTAACTAAAAATGTTTTTTAAAGAAAATAAATGCCACTCCCAAATGCCAGACTTCTTCAGAAGGGGCCTTCCAGCCACGCGTCCACCAGGGGGCGCATTAAACACTCACGCTCCTTTGCAGTGAGAATAACCATCAATTTCCCAACCTCTCAGTGTCTCAGAGCCACCTTTATTTAGCTTAGGGACTTCCGGAGGACTAAAAGCAGCAACAGATGCGAAGTTCCTGACTCACGGTATTTACCAACAAATGCCAGTACCTCCCTCCTCACTAAGTGAACAAATACCAGAGAGGAGACCCCGCTGTTCCTCAGGTCCAGTGGTTGTGGGCTCACAGGACACCTACCTCCAGTGGGCTCTTGGTCAAGGGAAGAATCCTGCTCTCCACCCTGCCCCAGATCGCAGGCCTCAAGGCCGCTTCGCAGTTGATGCTGTGACAATTCATGCTCCACAATTAGAGAAGCCACTTGGCCAGAGCTAATATTTGTTGTTTCAACGTCGAGACACGGTGCCCAGGGTCATTGTCTAGGGCTGGTCGTTCCATGCAAGGAGTCCAGGCAGGGTAGTAGGAACTTCCTCAAACTTAGCTGTACTCCGTCTAGTGCCTTTACACGAGTCACTGCATGACCCGGGCCTCAGTTTCCCGTTGGTGAGATGAAATGCCCCATTAATAGTGCACGTCCTCTCTTCACCTCCCCACTTCTGCTGCGTGCTGGGCCGGGCATTCCACCAGGTTGCCAGTCAGCCCAGGCTCATCAGGCAGGCATTATTGGACAATGTCATTTTGCTATTATTTCTTTTATTGTTTTGGGGCCACACCAGGTGGTGCTCAGGGCTTACTCTTGGCTCTCTACTCAGGGATCTCTCCCAGCAGGGGTTGGGATACCATAGGAGGTGCCAGGGATCGAACCCATGCTGACTGTGTGCAAAGCAAGCATCCTGCTCACTGTACTATCACTCTGGCACCGCTATGATTTTTTAATTTTTAAAAATTTTTATAGCTGAATTTAGGTCTTGATGTACGTTGTTATATATTTAAATAAACTGATTTGAATTATGTATTACTAACTTTTCTGTTTGCTGCAAGCTTCGGCTACAGTGGTGGTCCCTTTCGGCCATAGCACATACCGTGTGTACAACAGCTGTACCACATGATTTGTGTAATTACACTCTTCGGTGTCCCCACAAAGACAAATCATTGAACAACACATCTCTGGGGATGGATTCCTCTTGTTACATCACTGGCTAACTATACACCATCTTCGATTGCTTCCAGACACTAAACATCCATTGAACTAAAAATACCTGTTTTCTTGTTGGCTCATTGAACGCTTTTGTCCTTTGGATCCTGTTTGACTAGCTAAATATATTTTATAATTTGATTAAGGAGACAGCTTGTCTGAGAGGTGTTGATATTGGTCCCCAAGCTCTGACATGTAAGTTTAACTTACGGGTGTCGTACTGATTGGTCTGACTACCTTGCCAGATTCTCATTGGTGTTTTCAACTCTAAAGGATGTGACAGGGTGGGACAATGCAGGAGTCTGGGTTGGGCCAGGCCCTTCTTGTCCTGCTGGGATCTTTCACTTGTCATTTAGACACTTGGCTTTATTAGTATTTTTTTTTTGTTTCAGTTGTTCGGTTGCTATTTTTGTGTCACTGTGAAATACACCATTACAATGGGTTACAAACAAATCCATTAGTTGGGTTTCAGTTATATAATGTCCAATACCCATCCCTCCACCAGCGTATATTTCCCACCACCAACCAATGTCTCCAGTTTCCCCTCCCACCACCCCCCAACCCTCCCAACCTGCTTCTGTGGCAGGTACTTTTCTTCTTCCTTTCTCTCTCTCTCTCTCTCTCTCTCTCTCTCTCTCTCTCTCTCTCTCTCTCTCTCTCTCTCTCTCTCTCTCTCTCCCCCCATCCCACCCCTTTGGGCATTATGGTTTGTAATTCAGGTACTAAGAGGTTATTGTATTTGTTCCTTTACCTGCTTTCAGCACACACTTTTTATCCAAAGTGATGGTTACCAACTATCATCGTCATAGTGGTTCCTTCTCTGTTCCAGTGTCCTCCACCCCCAGCACCTGAGGCTGGCTTCCAACTGTAGGCGATGTAGGCGAGTCCTCCTGTCCCTCGTTCCTGCTGTCCTTGGGTATTAGTCTCATACTCCGTGTTTTTTTATATCCCACAAATGAATGCAGTATTCATTCTATATCTGTCCTCCCTCTTACTCATTTCACTCAGCATGATACTCTCCATGCCCATCCATTTATAAGCAAATTTCATGACTTCATTTTCCCCAACAGCTGCATACTATTCCATTGTGTAGATGTACCACAGTTTCTTTATCCAGTCATCTGATCTCAGGTACTCAGATTGTTTCCAGACTCTGGCTTTCTTTGCATGATACTTGTTAACTGCTCCATTTCCACAGCCATCACTGGGCATGCTCACTGGATCCAGGTCATGGTATTTAGCCCGTCTCTCAGCACCCCGGAAGGAGGAAGGCTTGTGAAAGGGTCTATGAAGGGCAGTGAGCAGGAAGTTCACAGTCTGGTTTCAAGGAGTTTCTTCTCACTAGGGTTATTTTCTTCATGTTCAGAGTGAGACAAACAGCCCTTTTCAAGGATGAACAACTCTAAGAGCTCAGCTAATGTTTGGGGAGTGCCTTTAAATCGTTGGGGTAGGATCATTTTTTTACTGGTCTGCCAGGGGTCACTGAAAAAGGTAGACAAAGAGCCATAGGAACGGCCTTCCCTAAGCCTTGACTTTCATTTGTCTGCTATTTCTCCCGTAACAAAGAACATATTTATTCATCACAGTTCAGACCATCCCAACTTCTAAAGTTCTCATTTTAATGCACAGAACAGACTTGGGAGATCATCTGCGATGACCGTTGGACGTTTTAGGTGTGGTTCTTGCCAGGGTCTGGGGTTTTCTTTAGGGGTTGACATGTCTCCACGTCAGCCCTTAGCAATGACCCCTCTCACAGGTCAGGGATCCAGACCTCGGATCCTAGGACAGAACCTGGATTGATCGAGCTCCAGGCGGAACTATAAAAATCCCAGGGAGAAATGCAGCTGTTAAGACCACCAGAAAGTTTGAATCAGCAAACGGGAGAAACGTTCTCTTCCAGAATGCTAATTATTTCAGAAGCCAAATTATAATCACAAGGCCAATTGATTCACTTAAAGAGAAAACTACAAAATTTACGGGAACCAGATGTTCCTGTCGGCTTCTTCCCGACAGATAAACAGCCTAGGAAACCAAATTATTAGGACATTTCTGAGGGAGCCGGAATCCAGATGGAGGGTGTTTGCTGACGCTAAGGTGTGTCTTCCATTCGGTGGCTCCAGGCCACCCCACACCCCTCGGAAGGAACAGCCTTGCCAAGCAACGTGTAATCTTGAATCCACCAGTCAGCTGATTCCTGCCCTGTGCAAGGCCGAGCCAATGCTTGCCTTGGCACCTCTCCATGTTCAGTACATCTCTTTCCCGTGGTCCTGGTTCAAACAGGGTTACAATACAAATCATTAATTTTCTGCTTGCTTTCTGGGATGACTCCCAAATGGGATCTCAATTGGAATTTTTTGCCACTCTAAAAGCCTTGCTCTTTACGCGCCGAGAACTTATTTTCATTTCCTAGCACAGATGGCGAATCCAACTCACCAAGTTCAGATGTTACTAGTTTTGCTCTTGAAAATCTTGATGCTTTCAGGACTAGAGCAATAGTACAGCACGTAGGGTGCTTTCTTTGCACATGGCTGATCTGAGTTAGATTCCCGGCACCCTCTGTGGTTCCCTGAGCACAGCCAGGAATGATCTCTGAGCACAGAGCCGGGAGTAAGAGCTGAGCACTGTTGGGTATGGCCCAAAAAGCCAAAAATGAGGAAATCTGGTTGGTTTCATGACTAGCTTTGCACTTGTTATATAAAAATGACTTATGAGGTGTGTATGTGTGTGTGTGTATGTATAACAAGTCAAAAAAGGAGTGTTAGATGCTGTGTGTGTGTGTGTGTGTGTGTGTGTGTGTGTGTGAGACAAGTTGGGAAAGGAGGATCAGATGCTGCGTGTCTAGTCCTGAGCCCCAGGACTGATGAGTGATGGAACTGGAATTTCAGCCGCTGCATCCCAGCCCATTCTTGCTCCTGGGTGTGAAGGCATTTTCTCCTCCTTTGAAGCAAAGAAGGAAAACAAGTGTGGTTCTTAAGCATCTAACCTTCTGAAATTGCCAGAGGGTGTTTCCCCTGGCAACGGGTGGCAGTGGAGGTGAGGAGCGGCTCTGCATCAGGCCCCTCCCTGCCCGTTACGGGGAGACTGTCCGGGCACGAGCCTCCTTCCACTTCCTCCAAGAGCTGCAGTCAGTGTGCACACTTTGTTTGCAGAACCTGAGCATATCAGAAGCCAGAGGCAAAATCCTCCGCTATGGGGTGAGCCTGCAGGACGTGTCAGGGAGGAGCCCCCAAGAAAGCACCACTGAGCACGCCTCCTGGAGCACCATTCTTCCTAGAACCGGGCACTGGGCAGTGACGGTGTCTGCCGAGAACTCCAAAGGCACTTCCCGCCCACCCGTATTCCCATCACGGACCTGTGCGGGACCGGTGAGTAGCGGCTTTGCTTCCCCGTTGCCCAGGGGACAGTGTCCTCCTCACCTCTGTCTCCACACGCCCTGCCCAGGGTCTGGACAGGAGTTCGACTGTGGAGTCAGCGGCCTTCAGAGGCTGGACTGTTCCACACGGCTGTGAACAAGTGAATGAATATCTCTGTGCTTCAGGGTCCTTCTCTCTAAGGGATAACATCAGCTCTCACAGGCCACAGTAGGACTAAATTCAGAGATGAAAGCCTAGCGGGTATTTCGTGTGACGGAAATAAGAGTCACACTAAAGTGAACATGAATGTCTTCCTAACGCAAGAATAACTTGTGTTCTCAAGTCAGAGCAGGGGTGAGGAATATTATATGTATGATCCAAATGCATTCATTTATTTATGTTTTGATTTGGGGTTACTCCCAGCTGTGCTGGGAAGTACAGCACATGATTCCTGTCTCAGGGATCCCTGTTTAATTATATATTTATATATCACCTGATCACTTGATCTATCAATATATACTTAATATATATTATATTTTTATATATGATATATTATAATATATTTATAATATTGAATGATTCCTGTCTCAGGGATCCCTCCTGGCAGTGCTCAGGGGACCAGATAGGGTGATGGGGATTGAACCTGGGTCGGCTACATGCAAGGCAGACCCTCTGCCAACTACACTGTCTCTCAGCTCCTCAAATTCATTTTACATCGATGAAATTCTGACTCTAAGGAAACTATAACTTTTCATCAACTTCCACTGAGATTATATCTCGGTATACCCATAGTATGTTGAAAAATATCCCATGTGAATTGAGAAGGTATTTTATTGAGAATGTTTTATACACTTAGCCTGTCAGACATCAATAGCTTGGCCAAGCCTTACTTAAATGTGCTGAGGACACTTACGGTACCCAATAGTTGAGCAGAGCCACCTAACACAACAGCCATTTTATAACTAGGCGCTGACCAGTCTGCACGCTGAAAGGTGTTTTGTAGACATAGCAGATGTGAAAACACAACACCTCAAGCACTGCCAACACAGCCCATGGCCAGGTATCTCCGCGCCCACACTGTGAATACACACAAGATCACAGGGCATGCTCATCACCTGGAAACAGGTTCACATCCAAAATTGGAGGTCCTTTTTTCTACTGAGTGCACCTGCTTTAGTAACACAGAAAAGTGGGACACTCCTAAACCAAAGTGTGGTAGACCAGGAACTGTTTCTGTAGCAATATCCTGCTTTTCTCAACTCTTTGTTAAACAAAATTATATATGCATTCTGATATCTACATTGAAAACTCCCAAATCAGTGTTTATAGTGGAATCCTCTGAAAACTAGCTCCTCAGGATAAAAGCACATGCTTAGTCCATAAAATATATATATATAATATAAAACAGGATTTTGTTTTATATATATTATTGAATGTATATATTAATATTTAATATATATTTAATATATGTTATTGAATATATATTATATATAATATCATATATGATATATATCATATATTATATATAATATCATATATTATATATAATATAAAACAGGATTTTATTTTATATATATTATTTTGTTTTATATATTATTGAATGTATATATTAATATTTAATATATATTTAATATATGTTATTGAATATATAATATTATAGCCCGGCTCGCATGGCCGCTTGTGGCTGCGTGATTTATAAATAAATGCTGGATTTTGAGATGACTGCAAGAGTATGCTACCCGCACGGCAGAGCCTGGCAAGCTACCTGTGTTGTATTTGATATGCCAAATACCAGTAACAATTATAGACCTCATTTCCATGACCTGATGGAATGGTTTGAGGCTCTTTATGTTCCTGGAGCAAGCAGGTGCCCTGGGCTTTACTTGCATGAGACAGGTCATATGGAGATGTTACTGGTGCCCGCCGAGCAAATCGAAGATGAACGGGAAGACAGTGATACAGTGATATTGAATATATATTAACATTAAGCAAATCCTGTTTAATTATATATTTATATATCACCTGATCACTTGATCTATCAATATGTATGTAATATATATTATTTTTATATAAATAAATATATTATTTATAATATATATCATATAGTATGCCCTGCACACAGCTGATCCTGGTTTCATCCTCTGTATCACAGAGTCCCATGAGCCCCACCAGGAGTGATTCCTGAATACAGAGCCAGGGAATAAGTCCTGTAGCCCACCGGAGGTGGCCCAAAAAACAAACAAGCAAATAAAAATATTGAAGGATTTCATGATAAGATCAATAGCATTAAAAAAAAAAGCAAAAATAAGGATCTGTAACTAGGAGCCAAGTGATAGAACAGCAGGGAGAGCATCTGCCTTTCTTGTGGCTGACCCAAATTGATCCCTGGCACCCGTATGGTCCCCGAGCACCACCAGGAGTAGTTCCTGAGCCAGGAGTAACCCCTGAGCATCGCCAGGTGTGACCTCCCCCAAAAAAAAACTCTGTAACTAGATTCCCTAAACTTCACTGCAACTATTCATTTCATATTCTTTAATCAAATTTGGTAATGATGTCTTGAAAACCACCTTTTGAATAGAGATAGTACAGGGGGTAAAGGGCTTGCCGTGCATGCAGTGGCTTCAGATGTCACCCTGGTCTGCCAGCATAGGGTCCCCTGAACACCAGTGGGGCCACTCCTGAGCACTGAGCTTGGAGTACCCCGATCACAGTCCCCTCCCCCAGAATGACACCTTATGTAGTCCTGTACATATACAACACAGGGCAATTGGAGGCTAGAAATTGGTTTAAAACACGTCGAGATCTCCAGTTCTTGGTGCCGAAATGATAGCACAGAGGGTAGGGCATTTGCCTTGCATGCAGTCGACTTGGGTTCGATCCCCGGCATCCCATATGGTCCCCGGAGCACCACCAGGAGTAATTCCTGAGTGCAGAGCCAGGAGTAACCCCTGAGCATTGCCAGGTGTGACCCAAAAAAGAAAAAAAAAGATCTCTAGTTCTTTACTGCCACATAGAAGGATGCGGCCTCACACACACACACACACACACACACACACACACACACACGGGGTAGTGTGATATGTGTGTCTCAAAGTGTGCACAGGGCTCTGGAACAGCCAACACAGGGCTTCCTCAGAGCACGAGACCTGCTGGTGCTCCCAGGAGAGGGAGGGCAGGCATGTAGCATGAACATTTTGTGTGTTTGCTTTGGTTCAGGGCCACACCCAGGTGTGCTCAAAGCTTAAGCTCTGGAAGGCTCTGGGAGCCATATGTGGCGCCGTGGACTAAACTCAGGTTAGCTGCACACAAGACAAATGTCCCACTGCCGCCTATTGCGCCGACCCCAGCATGAGATTTTGGAGGGAGATTTGGTGGGGACAAGTTGGAAGGCCAGCAGAGAGGCAGGGGAGCCCTGATGGAATGAGTTCCCTGGAAAACCAGAAGACATGGACTCAAGCAACACCAACAGGCCCTCTTAGGGCTTCCTGTCCAGCAGGAGGGGTGTTGGATAAAAGCGAGGCTCCCTAAAAGCTGCCCATGTCGGGAAGGAAGGGAAATGGGAAATGTTTTCTCCTGGAAAGTTTGGAATCTAGGGAGCTTACAACTCCTGAACCATCCAGACAGGGATGCAGAGATCAGGCAGGCACCTCCTGGTTCATCCTTATCTCGCTTCTACCGGAACAGTCAGCAGGGCCAGAGGATCAGAGTTCTGTGTCTCCTCTTCAGTAGATGCCCACATGCTCACATGGTTTCTTTCCGGGAAAGGAAAAATAATGCCTCGCCTGGCAGTGGTAGGAACAGCTTTGTTGTGAAAGGAACCTGGTGGCCTGTCGGAGAGCTCGGCACTGAGCAGGCGCCCCCACCAGGCAATAAGGCAAACATGGTCAGTACTTGAGACCAGTTGCTTTGGTCAAAAAATTTCTTGGCATTGCAGGACCCAGAAGCTAACACAGGCGTGCACAGGGGCCAAGGCCAGAGGGAGTCACCCCTGGAGACAAGTGACTGGGCCAGCCGGGCCGTGTCTGTGGGTGAGCACTCTTCAGATCCTTCATGAGCATCATCATTAGACTCGGAGGCCCTCAGTGTCCCGGGAGGTAGAGGTTGCATGGTGCGGGCAAGTAGGAGCCGTCCGAGAGCTGTGCGCAGGGCGGGAGGAGTCAACCGGTTCTGCAAATCTCAGGCCAAGGGCAGCTACGCTGGGTCCTGGCCAGCGTGGTGACTCAGCTGGGGCCATGCCATGTTGATCTGCCCAGCTACGCCTGGAACTGCTGTGATCTGCAAGGCTCGTCAGCTGCTCAAGCCCGTCACTAGGCCAAGGGTCTTAGGAGCCAGAGGTGCTCGATCAATATTTCCTGATTGAAAACATTTGATTCTCAGCTGCTCAGCCAGTCCTTCCCATGGCACCACCAGGGCATGAAATACCAAAACAAATGGCCATAAAGAATCGGCTGCTGGGGATGTCCAGGTCCTGTCAAGAGCACCAGTGTTCAGGTCCCTGGCTCTGACCAGCACCCAGGATGTCTCAGCAGAGAAAGGAGCACCCAGGCCCTGAGCAGAGAACACTGGTCATGAAGCAGAAACGCCACAATCTCATCGTGCTCCTCTTTCTTTCCCTCTCATTCATTATTTCTTTCTGGCTTTTTGGGGTCACACTTGGCGATGCTCAGGGCTCAGCACTCAGAATTACTCCTGGCAGTGCTCGGGGACGATGTGGGATGCTAGGAATTGCACCCAGGTTGGCTGTGTGCAAGGCAAATGCCCTCCCTGCTGTACTATCGCTCCAGCCCATGTTCCTACTTCTTGCCCCTGAGAAGACCCTTACCTGGGTGGTTCCACTGCAGAGCAGTCTGGGAGAGCAGCACAGGAAGCCCCGGACGTTGGCAGGGAGTGGGCAGCCCACAGCAGCACGTGCCAGTAAGCTGGCTGGTCCCAGATTCCTGCCCCTGCCACCCCACCTCTCCTGGGGCCTGGCCGCTGACCTGCTCTGCAGAGAACAGCGCCTGCCACAGGCACCACTTAAGTTCTGGTGGGACCTGATCAACATAAGGGGACCTGGGCAGGCGGGGCTCAGGTGACATCCCTGCCAGGCTCCTAGACGTGAAACTTTCCACTCTGAAAATGCGTCTCCTCCTCCACTGAGCTGGAGCCTCGCCTGGAGAATGGCTCCTCCCATAGGAAAGCAGAATCCAGGCCGCTGATCAGCCAGAATGAGGCGCAGCAGTCCCAAAGCAGAGGTCCCAGAGCACAGTTCTGAAAGCCAAAGGCAGCAAGGAGACAGTCCATGGCCCAAGAGATGCAGTGAACACAACGGAAGGAGACGGTCATTTTGGTAATGAGGACGGTGTCTTCAGAAAGAGGAACCGAGGCCAGAGACCCGAATGAGGAGGCCTGATTGTAAAAAGGAAAGCCAACAAGGATCCTCTGTTGGAGAATCCCATCCTTTATGGCCATTTGTTTTGGTATTTCATGCCCTGGTGGTGCTATGGGTGATTGGCTGATTGGCTGATGAGAATTAAGTTCTTGTGGGAGGTCTGTGGCGGGAGTGAAAACCCCGAAGTGGGCCGAGGAGCAGAAAGAACTCAAAGGATTAGTGAGGGAAAGGTTGGGCGGCTCTTCCAGAGGCAGTAAAAACGGGGAAGAAATCGACAAATGAGAAAATAAAATAATAAAATGCTGAAAGACTAGCTGTGGAACACATCAAGAGGGTGTGTCCCATTAAGAGGAAAAAGTGGGAAACTACTTGAAGCGGTCAAAAAATTTGAGAAAATTAGGAAAAGATATAGGTGACAAAATGAGAGCTCCCGGCAGGCGGAGCTGGGCAGAGGGAAGAGTTTCTTCTAGAGTAAAATTTAAAAACCTTCAAGTTGAAGGAGACGTTAAAGTAGAGATTAGTATGCAAATGATTCACGAGAAGCAGAAACCAGGATATGAAACATGTTCACAGCAAAACTTGTAATTCATCCGGGTGACAGCTCGGCAGGCTGGAGCACCGCTTTTGCAGCAGTGTGGGGCCTGGGTGAGATCACTGGCCCCACATGGTCCCCACCCCCAGGTACCACCAGGAGTGATACCTGAGCATGAATCCCTGAGCATGCCTATGTGTGACCCCCAAATAGAAAATGCATAACAAGGGTCGGAGCGGTAGCCCAGCAGGTAGGGCGTTTGCCTTGCACGCAGCCAGCCCATGCAGGCCCGGTTCAATCCCGGCATCCCATATGGTCCCCCAGCACCGCCAGGAGTAATTCCTGACTGCTGAGCCAGGAGAAATCCCTGAGGCGAAATAATTCCTGAGTGCTGAACCAGGAGAAACCCCTGAGCATTGCCGGGTGTGACCCAAAAAGCAAAAAAGAAAAAGAAAATGCATAACAATAATTGTTTCAAGATAGAAGATTTTTTTTTTAAAAGTTGAAATGGAAAAATTATATCCAGCTAAACTATCCTTTAAAAATGCTAGAGGTGGGTGGGAAGATTGCTCAGAGGTCTGGTACCCAGGGTTTGCATGTGGAAGGGTCTGGGTTCAACCCCTGGGACCACCTGGGCCCCAGAGCTCCACCAGGAGTGACCCCTGTGCACCGAGCCAGGTGCATCCCCTAAGCACAAATCAGTAGTGGTCCCCAAATAAACGTAATAATTTAATTAAAACTATATAGAAAGAAAGGTAATCAACTCAAATAAGTGGATTAATGATAAAGCTAACAGTGGGAATTAATAAGTTAGACAATAACAGTAAATTTTCATCCAAATAAAAATGATTATTAAAATCTACAGTTTGTTGGAAACTCATAATGAAAGGCAAGATGAGATAGAATAAATATCAGAACCAGACATAAATATGGAAGCATCCATCCCTCCCTCGAAATGACTAGTATTACCCAACTAGGACTTTACAACAGCTGTTACTGATATGCTATGGCTGGTAAATAGATCAAGTAGACAACATACCCTCATAAACTAATTATAGAAGCAGACAGGAAAATTAAGTTTCACAAATACCCAAGATCACTTTGAGAGGAGCAAAATGAGGTGTGAACTTTGCCCCTGGACAGTCAGTCGGAGGTCACCCAGCCTCTGTGGACAGGTGAAGGCATCTCCACACAGTCCCACACATAGGAAACCTGGTGGACCAAGGATGGTATTGCCCTTGCTAGATCTAACTCTCCCTGTGACCAATCATAATGTTTATTTCCTTAAAAAAGAAACCCCCAAATAGAACTTTGCAGCTAGAATTAGAGTGAAAAGTTAAATATGGGCCCAGAGAGACAGTATAGGGGTTGAGGGGTTGCCTTGTATGTGGTCAATCTTGGTTTGTTCCCTAGCACCCCATAGGGCCCCCAAGATCCTGTCAGGAGTGATCCCAGAGCACAAAGCCAGGAATAAATCCTGAGTACCACCAGGTGTGGCCCCATGAGTCAAAAAAGCCCAATATTGTGCCCTGTTGGCAAAAATTAGTCGGAAATGCTAAGCACTGGTTGGGAAATGAGAACCCTTGGCCCCTCAGAGCTTGACTGAGCGAATTTACTCTGTCCTCAAGCAATACTGTTCTTAGAGCTCTAGAGAGCTAACATGGGCACACCCCGAGATGTGCTAGTGGGTGTTCCTTACTTGTGTTAGCAAAGATTTGTTTTTGTTTGTTTTGTTTAGAAGCCACACCCAGTGATGCTCAAGGGTTACTACTGGCTCTGCACTCAGGAATTACTTAAGTGACCATATGGGATGCAGGGGATGGAACCTGGGTCAATCGCTTGCAAGGCAAACACCCTACTCCCTGTACTATCCCTCTGGCCCCTATAAACAAAGATTTGAATAGTGTCTCCTGTTCATTGTTTGGAGACTGGATCAAGGGTTGAGGCCACTGAAGAAATAATCTGAATTGTCAGTATCCCTAAATGTTTATTGAAAGAAAGAAAAAGCATAGATTTACCTCCAGTATGTTTCATGAAAATTAAAGACACAACTGCAGAGCAATACTGGTTTGCAGGGATATACATATATTGAAATAAAATTCTAGGGGCTGGAGCGATAGCCCAGCGGGTAGGGCGTTCGCCTTGCACGCGGCCGGCCTCTGCTGGCCCGGGTTCGATCCCCGGCATCCCATATGGTCCCCGGAGCACTGCCAGGAGTGATTCCTGAGTGCAGAGCCAGGAGTAACCCCTGAGCATTGCTGGGTGTGACCCAAAAAGCAAAAAAAAAAAAAAAAAAAAAAAATAAAATTCTAGAAGGTGGATTAAAAGGATGCACAGAAGATTCCCTGAAGCAGTAGTTAGGTGCCTCTGGGGACACAGAAATGGGAAGTAAAGTGGCAGGTGACGGGAAATTATTCTACTTAGCACACCACACAGGTCCTTATGCCAGGACAGAGAAGCAGGTTCGACTAAAGTCTGTAAGGCTGAAGGCCTTAGAAAGCATCCTTCCTCAAAACGTAGGGAAAGGAAGATACCCCTGCCCTAGTGTTTAGAGAGAAGGACAAAGAAGAAAAGAAATCGGGGTCTGGGTAGGGGGAGAAGAGAATGGAAAGTAATAAATAGGCATCCGGGCTTCACTCACACTGGTGATACGGGAGAGTGGTAGAGCCGTGGACCCAGATCACAGCTCGACAACACGGAAAACGAGATCTCAGGGGCAACGACTGAAATTTTTTAATGTGCCGTAAAATTGATAGGCGGGGATGGGGGTGAGATTTCCACATTGGGAGGGAAACATTTATGGAGGAAATTGACATTGGTGGTGGGATCGGGGTTGAAATATTATATGCATAAAATAACAACTATCAACAACTTTGTAAATCACGTGTGTGTGTGTGTGTGTGTGAGAGAGAGAGAGAGAGAGAGAGAGAGAGAGAGAGAGAGAGAGAGAGAGCTTCCTTCCTCTGGCTGGGATGAGTCATTTTATATCGCTTCCCACTTTGACTATGGCTGTGCCCTTCCCCATGTTCCCCTGCAGAGTGGCTGGCCCCCGCCAGGTCACTGCCCACTCAGAGGGCACAGGCACCATCGTGGTGACGTGGGACGCTCCGGGCAGTGGCGCCTCTGCCGTGCAGGAATACGTGATGGAGTGGCAGGAGGTCGGTCCGGGGGCCACATGCTGGCCCGCTGGACTGGCTGCGGAGTCCCCAGGCAACAGGTCCGCTGGGATTTCAGGTACTAAACTGGGAAGGAGGGTGGAGCCCTGAAGCCCACGTTCATTTAGGGGACTGCCCGGCAGGAAGGACAGTGAGAGCTTGGAGTGCAGCAGGGCATCACTGAATCGCCCACTGCAGCCGCAGAGGGAGGAGTGGCCGTTGTTATTCATTAGTATTTACCACAACCAGTGGCTCCGCAAAACAGATGGCTGGGAGCTAAGTGGTAACCAGTGTGATAGACACGCCTTCCCTCTAGGGTGTTATTCAACTCACAAAGATCAGCTGGGCAAGTGTTTCTGTGCCCATTGCACAGGGAAGGAAACTAAGAGATCTCTTGCCTCCATTTAGCTCCTTGCTACATGTGTGGTCCTAACCCAGCTCTGTCTCTATAATTGCTGTCTCTAGTTTCCAAATTCCAACTCTTGTCCTTGGCGGTAATCCAGTGCAAGAAAGCACCTGAAAATTAGAGCAAGTGGACAGGATTTCATCAACATCATGGACAACTCAGGGCATATTCTTGGCTCCTGTGCTCAGTGGTCACTCCTGACAGTAATTGAGGGACCATATAGGTACTGGGGAGCCTATGGGACCATACAGGTACTGGGGAGCCTATGGGACCATATAGGTGCTGGGGAGCCGATCAGGGTCAGCCAGTCAGGGTCAAGAAAGGTGAGTGCTATCTCAGTGTCATTAAAGCAGTGATTAAAGGGCCAGAACGATAATACAGTGGGTAAGACATTCGCTTTGCATGCTGCCAGCCCAGGTTTGGTCCCCGGTATCCCATTTGGCCTCCTGAACACCCCCCAGGAGTTAATTCCTTACTGCAGAGCTGGAAGTAACCCCTGAGCATCACAGGATGTAGCCCCAAAACAACAGCAACAACAATAATAATAATTAAAAAAAACAGTGGTTAAAAGTGCTGGTCTTACACTGCCTGGAGTAATTCCTGAGCGAAGAGTCAGGAGTAACCCCTAAGCATTGCTGGGTGTGACCCAAAAAGCAAAAAAAAAAAAGTGCTGGTCTTAGCTGGTAGGGCAGTTGGCTTGCACGTGGCTGGCCCGGGTTCGATCCCGGCATCCCATATGGTCCCCTGAGCACCAGGTGTAATTCCTGAGTGCAGAGCTAGGAATAACCCCTGAGCATTGCTGGGTGTAATTTCCCCTCCTCACAAAAAGTGCTGGTTTTATAGCCAATCTCCATCAGGATTTGAATTCTGGCTTTCTCACCAGGTTGCATGATCTAGGGAAAAATGTAGACCTTCTTTGTGCCTTGTTTTCCTTCTCTGTAAGACAAAAATTAGAGCATTTGCTCTTTGGGTTTATTATAGGGAAGAACTAGAAAGAGAAGTCAAAGGGCAGAGCACATACTTTGCATGTAGGCAGCCCAAGTTTGATGCCCAGAACTGCGTGGTCCCCTGAGCACCTCTGGGACCCAAGCACTGAGCCCTAAACTCTGCTGGAAGGGAGCTCAACCCTCCTCCGTAATCCCTAACCCTAACATAATTACTCTAGGGAAAATATTCTGAAGAAAGCGTGACATGTAAGTGATTGATAATTTAGTTATTATTGCGTCAGGGCTAAGACTTTAAGAGGTACTCGAGCTTGAACGCATTAATATTCTATGACACCAGAAGAGCCATCGCACCTGTCTGGGAGGACACCCAGCCCTGCCTAAAGACAGGAGAGTCCTGCACGTGAGAGAGATGCTGCCTGAAAACACACAAGCCAGGCTGTGTGCCTCGTTTGCTGTCTTGTGGCTCAGACTTCCGGTGCAGTGGAGGTGTCCATGTTCAGTCCCTGTACGTGCAGAGCACACTGCCCGGATAACCCAGAGTGTGAGCACTGTTAACGCAGAAACATCTGATCTGCAGGAGACAGAGGTAGAAGGTGGGGCTGTTTGGTGGCTGCCACTGGCTTTGACGTGGAGTAGGGCGGGGGAGGGTATCTGTGTCCTTCCTGGTTCTGGCAAGCAGAGCTAAGGCTCCTGCCTGGAGCTTAAAACACCGCCAGTGCCAGTTCAGTTGGAGAAAGAACTTTCCTCCCCTGTAATGGTCTTTACTAGGACAAACGGATTGCCTCTCAGGGCATTGTTCCTGTCCCTACATGGTCAGGCCGAACCAATTTCCCTCTAGCGCCATGTAACCCATCAAATGGGAAGAAACTGTGGCTGAAAAAAAGGGAATTTACTGAACTGCAAATTGCCTCCAAATTGTCGATGCTTATTATAAGCTGTATGAGAAACTAGCCCTCATGGTATATAGTTTGAATCACAGAATCCCTACAGTTCCTTACTTTCAGAAATTCTATATTTCTACAGAAATATAGAGTCCATTGGGGCCTTGGGGCCACCATATCAGAAATGGGGGGCTTGGAGGCCAGAGATATTGGACAGTGAGTAGGGCACTTTCTTTGCTCGTGGCTGACCCAGATTCCATCCCTGCCACCCCATAAGGTCCCCAGAGCACACCAGGAGTGATCCCTGAGCAGAGCCAGGAGTAAATCCTAGAACATCCATGTGCCCCCAAAATAACAGAAAAAATGTGGAACTTCCTGTGAATGGCCACTTTTTGGTGGCAGAAGAGTGTAGGTGTGTGTGTGGGGGCGGTCAGCCTTGTTCTGGAGCTCCCACTCCATGAAGAGGAGAAGCTGGCCAGTTTGTCACCCAGTTCTGAGTCTCCAGCCCCGCAATGAGGATTTTTATTCCCTTTCTACACCCCCCAGTCCCGGTCCAGACTCCTTTCTCCTGATTCCTGAGCACAGGCCTGGCAGGCTCTGCCTGCTCTAGGTTCAAAACCACTTCCTCGCTTGGAGCGTGGGAGGGGGGGTGTGGGGACATGGTGGTTCTGGGAGAGTCTTCGTCTCACTCACTTGGTGTGGGAGAAGGTAAACAGCAAAGGATGGGCAAGGGGATTAGTTGCAGGAAGGGCTTGGGCACACGAGAAAGTGGCCCACGTGTCTGGGCATTGTGCTCTGAGCACTGATCTGTGCCTCCTTGAGAAAGGGGTGGAGTCGGAACCACATTGCCCAGGGGGACAAAGGCTGATGGTCTCGAGGCCAGGCCCCTCCATCCTGTGACCTACAGACTCCAGGAGGGGTCTGTGCTTGGGTCCTACTCCAAAGCCCCCAACTCAGAGAGAGTATGGGGATAAGGTGCTTGTCTTGCATGTGGCCAACTCCAGTTCAATCCCCACCTCTCCTTCTGGCCCCTGAGCACTGCCTGGGATCAGTCCTGACCACAGAGTCAGGGATAGCCCCTGAGCATTGTATATATGGCCCCAAATCCCTCCCCACTCTCGCACCCACAAAAAGTTCATTTCCAGCTGATCCAGCTGCTGCGAACTTGGCAGCAAGTGCTCTTAATGCTGGGCCATATGACGGCATGGTTTTTGGTTCTTTGGGCCACATCTGACTGTCTTTAAGGCTTACCCCTGGCTCTGTGCTCAGGGATTACTCTGGAGGGTGGGGGCCTGGGTGTACCAGGGATCGAGCCCGAGTTGGTCACATGCAAGGCAAGTGCCCTACCCACTGTTCTCTCTCCAACTCCTCATTAAAAGTCCTTATTTCCAGAATGTAGTATCAATACAACCTAACAGTTACCTGAGTGTTTTCATGCAGGAAAGCACTATCATTGATCAAGGTATTTTACCTCAATACTGCATTGACTATTTCAATGAATAGTTCTAAAGTGCTTAGAACACTTTCAGTTTCCTAAGTATGAAAAACACTGTCTTGCCACCATACACACACATACACTCTTCTGCCACCAAAAGTGGCCATTCACAGGAAGTTCCACATTTTTTCTGTTATTTTGGGGGCACATGGATGTTCTAGGATTTACTCCTGGCTCTGCTCAGGGATCACTCCTGGTGTGCTCTGGGGACCTTATGGGGTGGCAGGGATGGAATCTGGGTCAGCCACGAGCAAAGAAAGTGCCCTACTCACTGTCCAATATCTCTGGCCTCCAAGCCCCCCCATTTCTGATGTGGTGGCCCCAAGGCCCCAGTGGACTCACATTCGTCTTGAAGCCTGGTCTGGAGCACTCTGGCACCACCGCCCAGCAGAGGGGAGGGGGAGGAGTACCGCCAGGAGCGTCAGGCCCGTGTTCACTGGACCCTCCAGGCAGGGCAGGGCTCCACAGGCTGTGAGGCCATTGGGCTTCGGGGGGGCAGCCCAGCACGGCCAGTCCAGGCTGCCTGCGCCCTTCCCGCCTGTCCCTGGCACGGGCCTGTTCTCTCCGTGGTTCCCTTTGACCATATGAGTGGCACCTCTGAACCTCACCTGCTGCAAATTTTTTTTTCTTTTTGGCTTCTACCTGGCAATGCTCAGGTGTTACTCCTGGCTCTGCACTCCAGAATTACTCTTTCCGTGCTCAGGGGACCATATGGGGTGCTGAAGAAAGGGCCTGAGTGCATCCCACGTCAGGTACTACCCTGAGCAGCACCCCGTGATACCGAGAGGAGGCATTAACTTTTCCTTCCAGAGAGCCTACAGCCCTATATCTGCTCACGAATTCCGCGTGCAGCGCTGGCAGGGCACCAGGGCGGATGCAGCTCCAGCCGGGCTGACGCCAAGCACAAAGGTGAGTCTTAGCATCTTTTGCCAGATTTCGCTGTAGCTTCGCCGATTTGGCTTTGGCGCTGCCGGCGGCTCCTTCCTCTATCCTGCAGCACCTCGGAGGGGCCTCACATCCATGCCATCACCGAGGGAAAAGGAAAAGGGCCACGTTTTCATTTCGTGGCATGGAATCCCGGCTGGAGAGCAAATGGGCTGCATCCTTCAGTACAGGATATATTGGCAGGAGCAAGACGCCAAGTCCCAGCCTCATTTCCAGGGGTAGGTCTGAGAAACAAATGCAGTGAGGCCTTTATTGTTTAAATGGAGGGAGCAGAGAAGAGGGACCGAGTGTGGTGTGTGAACGTGCACACACATGCTGAGAATGCTAGCATTTTGCCTGGCCTTAGTAGGTGCTCAGTAAATATTTGTAAAATTAATGGAAAGATTAAAGGCATCTGAATATGCGTGCAGAGTTATTGAATGTATGCCACATACCAGCAAAGTGAAGAAATAAAGCCAGGGCACTAAGCTCAGAGAAGCCCAGTTAAGGAAGGATCATTTTTAGACGAGGTAAGGGGGTAGGGAGGTGATAGAAGGGTTAAGGCACCTGACTTGCCTGAGGCTGACCCCAGTCCTACTCCTGAGCCACACGGTCCCCAAGCAGCACCGGGATGGCCCAGGTAACCCCCAGCACCGCAGGGCTGGGCAGCGCCTCATTCCCGCACACTGAAACACGAAGGATCACTGGGACAAATCGCGCTGGCCCTCTGGAGTTCCCTCCACCCTCCACAACCCCCGCCCCATTTTCTTTTCTTTTTTTGGGTCACACGGCAATACTCAGGGGTTACTCCTGGCGGTGCTCAGGGGACGCTGTGGGATGCCGGGGATCGAACCCAGCAGTGTGCAATGCAGACTCTACCCACTGTAGCGTGACTCCAGCCCCCGGCACATATTTCTAAACCAGTGCCTTTGTCCTCCAACGCCGCAGAGCCTGACCTGGCCGGTCCCCAGGGTAGGGAGGCCTTTACGTCTGCGGAAGAGCAGGAGGCAAGCCCAGACCCAGCCAGGCAGCAGAACCAGTATTTCCTGTGGGACTTCGGCTCTTCTTTCTCGAGGTTTTGCCGGCCAAATGCCGCCCATCACCCCTCTTCACTGTTCACCCCCACCTGGTTGTTTGTCATTACAGTCTTCCCCTTTCCATCCAGGGCTGGGGGGCTATACACTTTTTGGGGGAGGGTCACACCTGGCAATGCTCAGGGTTTACTCCTGGTTCTGCACTCAGGAATTACTGCTGGTGGTGCTCGGGGGACCATATGGGATGCCGGGGATCGAACCCAGGTCGGCTGCTTGCAAGGCAAATGCTCTATCTGCTGGACTATCACTCTGGCCCTGAAGTGTTTTCTTTCTAAGGTCTTGTTTTTATTTTTGAGCCACTCCCAGTGGGGCCTCAGAACTTAACTCCTGACTGTGCTTGTGGATCACTCCTGGGAGGACCTGGGGAACCCTATGTGGTACCGGGGATGGAACCCGGCTGACTACATGCAAGGCAAGCAGCCTAGATGCTATGCTATAGCTCTGGCCCTCCCAGATGAATTTCTTAACCCTCTATCTTAGGGACAGAGGAGAGAGGGCTCAAGTTCAAAGATAGCACAGTGGGGAGGGTGTTTGCCTTGCACCGCGACAGATCTGGGTTCTATCCCCGGCATCCCATATGGTTCCCTGAGCACCGCCAGGAAAAATTCCTGAGTGCAGAGCCAGGAATAACTCCTGAAGATCGCCAGATATGACCCAAAAAGCAGCAGAAAAAAAAAAAGAGGGCTGGAGTTCAATTTCAGCAGGTTAGAGTAGGTGTTGGAGTTTTCCACCTGGTGTTTATTCTCCCCCCTCCCTTTTTTGCTTTTTGAGTCACACCCTGCAGTGCTCGGGGTTATTCCTGGCTCTGCACTCAGCAGTCTACCCCTGGCAGTGTTCAGGGGACCATATGGGATGCCGGGGACCAAACCCAGGTCCAGACACATGCAAGGTAAATGCCCTACCCACTGGACTATCACTCCAGCCCTTGGTATTTATTCTTAACTGTACATGAAATAAGAATTTTCTCCATTGGGCCGGAGCAATATCACAGAGGGTAGGGTGTTTGCCTTGCATGAGGCCAACCGAATTCAATCCCCAGCATCCCATATGGTCCCCCAGAACTGCCAGGGAGTAATTCCTGAGTGCAGAGCCAGGAGCAACCCCTGAACATTGCCGAGTGTAACCCAAAAAAGAAAAATTTGCTCCGGTAGTCAGATGCTTAAATTACCTGCTCAGCCCCAGCCCTGGGAGCAGAACAGACTCCGTACAGTGCTCCCGACTGCTTCCGGGCCACCCCTGTGTGCACCCACCAGACCCAGTGGGGGTTGCTGACCCCACTAGACCATGGACACTGGGAGCAGATCCTGCGTCTCTGCAAACTCACGTCTTCCCCGGGCAGATGCTCAATGCGTATCTGTGACCATCTCATAAACCCAGCGGTGGAGCTAGTGCCTGGGACCTGGACTCAGCCAGGGACGCAGACACAAAGTGCCAAGCTCTGGTTTCCTCTTGCCTCGCCCGCTGACCTTATGGTTCTGCCAAGAGGGCCAGGAGGATGCTCCCACCCGAGTCCCGGCTCTGGTTTTATGTTCTCCCCCGACCTCCAACCCACCCCCCCTGTTCCGGGGTCCCTTCAGACATTAGCGAGGATCTACTCTCCAGCTAGGACTCTCATGGCTTTAGGAGGCACCAACAATGTCTAGCTCGGGGCCGAGCAGTAGTATAGTGGGGAGGGCGTTTGTCTTCCACATAGCCGAGGTGAGTTCGGTCCCGGCATCCCATAAGGGTCCCCGAGCACCACCAGGAGTAATTTTTGAGTGCAGAGCCAGGAGTAACCCCTGAGCATCACTGACTATGCCCCCCAAACCAAACAAACAAGCAACAAAAGACCTCCAACACCAGCCTATTGCTCAGACATGAAAATCTGGCGGGAGATAGCGCAAAAGGCTGCAGCGCTTTTTTTTTCACATGAAGGAGGCCCAGTCTCATGAAGCATGCCCGGGGCCCAGTCTCCTGAACGTCTTTCCTTAGAGCCATTATCTTTCTGATCTCACCCTACCAATTTCCCTACTGTCCCTAAGTAGCGGCCTTGCCGCTCCGACGGTTGGCTTCTATGCCATGGAGCTCTTAACATGAGCGCAGGGGTCCTTAAGGGCAAGTGAGCCCAACTGATCAATTCCTTCTGTTCTCAACACCCCTGAAAACCCACACAGAAGAGTGGGGGTTTTTGTTTCTTGTGCTTTGAGTCACACTCAGCAGTGCTCAGGGGCTACTTCCGGCTTAGTGCTTGAAGGTCACTCTCAGCAGTGCTGGAGCATGGCTGGGGAAAGGGATCAAACCTGGATATATGAAAATAGATGGAAAAATAGATAGATGATAGATGATAGATAGATAGATAGATGGATGGATGGATGGATGGATGGATGGATGGATGGATGGATGGATGGATGGATGGATGGATGGATGGATGGATGGATGGATGGATGGATGGATGGATGGATGGATGGATGGATGGACGGACGGACCGGACGGATGGATGGATACTTAGATACATAGATACATAGATAGAGAGATGGATAGAGATAGATAGATACATACATACAGATACATAGATACATAGAGAGAGATAGCTAGAGATAGATAGCTAGAGACAGACAGACAGATAGATAGAGATAGATAGAGAGATCGAGAATAATCCTCACACACATTCTGCTCTTCACCAACCTTTGTCTTCCCTTCTTAAATACCTTAAGAAAATCTAAAGATTTTCACAAGACCTCACACCCCAGCTTCCTCCCTCCTCCCGTCCTGTCCTCAAATAAAGTCTCTACTGAACTCAGCTGTCTTGCCCTTACTCCTCTGCTTTCAGTCTTGACTGTCTGAGGAACAAGAACTGGAGCACTCAGGGCCAGAGAGATAGCACAGTGGGTAGGGCCTTTGCCTTGCATGCATGCGGTCCACTGGGCTTGATCCCTGGCACTATATATGGTTGCCCCAGCATCATCAGGAGTAATTCCTGAGTCAGAAGTAACCCCAAACCAAAAAACAACCAAATGCGCACTTGAGCATAGTGAGCCCACTTAGCCCAGGACCTAGAACTTACTCCCCCCCAAAAAATGGGAAATCATTTATTTGTTTATTTATTTTGGACCCACACCCGGCAATGCTCAGGGGTCACTCCTGATTCTGTACTCAGGACTTAGACCTGGCGGTGCTCGGGGGACCATATGGGATGCTGGGGATTGAACCTGGGTCGGCCGCATGCAAGGCAAACACCCTCTCTACTGTGCTATTGCTCTGGCCCAGGAAAATAATTTTAAATATTATTTAAATGCCTACTTCATGAATTGCCAAACTTAATCTTCATTAACATTCCATTGAGAACCATTTGGACATTGCATTTCCTTCACAAACCTTCTCAAGTGTGCCTCATTCATGCTCCTAAACAGGACTCGTAGTAGAAAATAAAAATTATTTATTATTATTGATTTAAATAATTATTCATAATTTATTTATTAATTGATTAATGATTTATTTAAATACTTATTATTTTCTACTTATAGTAGAAAATAATAATTACCACAGCTAAATAATTTCAAAAGCAAAATAGCAAAAAAAATTTCAAACTTTTAGATAATTTTGCTAGCAAACCTTTGATTTCTTTGGATAGGTTGACATGGAGCCTATACGTGACTGCCAGGGCCTTTAAAGAATTACATTCAGGGGCTGGAGCCATAGCACAGCGGGTAGGGGTATGCCTTGCATGTAGCCAACCAGGGTTTGATCCCGGCATCCCATATGGTCCCCTGAGCACTGCCAGGAGTAATTCCTGAGTGCAGAGCCAGGAGAAACCCCTGAGCATCACTGGGTGTGACTGAAAAAAAAATTACAATAAGGTGAATTCCGACTATTTTGAAGTGTGCTGCTCTGTTCTCTCAAAGTAAGCGGAGCAATAACAGAGCTGAATCAAAGCCCATCGAGTCCCATAACGAGTGCCTTCCTTCTCTTTCCTTCCTTTCAGAAATTCCCTATCGGGACTCCCCAAATTCACACCCCATAGACAGCCTGCAGCCCCAAGTGACATACCTCCTGTGGATGACAGCCCTGACTGCTGCTGGGGAAGGTCCCCAGGAAATAAAGGGAATTCCGACCCCAAGGTAAGAAACAAGCCTGAACCCAGGGAACTCCTGCACAGGTGGAGGATAGAGGAGGAGATGGTGAGATTCGCTCCAGGCCAGCACTGCTCAACCACAGACCCGCCTGCGCGGACACCCCCACCCCCAGAGCCACCCCCTGGCCCAGGCATGCAGCCCCTGTTGGAATCCATGCCGGATGAAGCTCTGTGTGGCTCACCCGAGGATGAGACCGGCGCACTCGCTGGTCGTGGCGTTCCCGTGGCTACACCTTTGCTTGTGAGTGCTGCTCTCCGGCTGCACTCCCAGCGTCCACGCCAAGCCTTCTGCCAGCTCTTGGCGTTTTTCAGTGCAGAGCGTGGAGTTAGTGAATGGTTTGTGATGTTGGTGGCCTAGGCTAGGGGCTTGTCCAGGAGGCCAGCCAGTGGACCCGCTTCTCCTATCTCCCCAGCATGTGAATTAGTGATCAGGTCAGTGGATTAAGTGCCCGCTGCTTTTTGATTGTTTTTTAACTCGGACCACTCCCATTGTGTCCTGGCTGCCCGGGAAGGCAGATGCTGACATTGAGGGCTCTCACCGCTTGCCTTCTCTCTCCAGCCCTACCATACTCCTTTCCCACGGGCCAGCAGGCCTCTGGCTCAGAGCCAGCCTCCCCTCCCACTTCACCCTCCCAACACTCTCAGCGCTGACATTCCACCTTGCGGCAGGGCCCAGTGGGTCCCCAAGAGTTCTTAGGTGGGGCTGCAAACTGCCACGTGATTAGGCTCTGCAGGACCTTTTCACCCTCGCTTCATCTCCAGCGCTTGTACCGAAAGCAAGAGCAGAGCAGAGGAGAGGGCTGGGCTCCGTCCCTGGTCTTGTCTAGTCTCGGTTTCCCGAACTGATCCGCCGCCAACTCCCATCCATCTTTCACCTCTACATTGTGCCTCTTGCAAACCCCGCAGCTAGTCCACGCTGCTCTCTCCTTGCACTCTGGGGCATGCCGGTGTCCACACAGACCCCTGCGTCACCGCTCAGTGGTCACAGGGACACCGCCGTCTCCACCACACTCCCTAACGTCTAGAGAGCAGAGCCCACGGTTGGGCATCAGTAGCTCACAGGGAACCTGCATCCATCCCGCTAAGAGACCAAGAAAGAATTCTGGCGTAGAAAAGTATGGCCGTTCTTTTCAGGGGCAGGAGAGGAAAGCATTTATTTCTTTTGCTTTTTTGGGTCATACCTGGTGATGCTTAGGGGTTACACTTAGCTCTGCTCAGGGGTTACACTTGGTTCTGCACTCAGGAATTATTCCTGGCGGTGCTTGGGGGACCATGTGGGATGCCAGGGATTGAAACCAGGTCAGCCTCATGCAAGACAAAGGCCCTACCTGCTGTATTATCACTCTGACCCCAGCGGAATTAAGTCTTAGACTCCTGTAAGCTAGAGGGCTTATATAGTTTAGTGAACTTAGTAGTAGCTGTTTGCAAGCATTCCCCCTGATGAAAGGCTGCTCCTCCTAGTACTAACCCTGGGGGGTCTTTTGCGCTCGCTCTCTCCCTTTCTCTCCATCTCTTTCCCTCCCTTTCTCTCTCCACCCCTTCCCTTCTCTCTAAACAAAGAATGAGTTGCTGGGCCAGGAATGTAGCTCAGTGGTAGAGCACTTCCCTTGTATGTGGGAGGCCCCGCATTGGATCCCCAGCACTGCCAAAGAAGAAACCCCACAAAAATCCAAGTTGCCCCTTTTCCTGACTGTAGCTCCCCAGAAGCAGTGGATACAGAGTTCTTAGCCAGTATGTTGGAATGTTCAGAGGGTTCCATGTCTTTTCAGGTAAAGCCAGATGGAGCGTGTTGGTGGCACCAGGCGTCTGCATGGCTATCCTGGTGGTGGGCATTTTCTCAGTACGACACTTACGGCAAAAAGTGAGTTGGTTACCTCTGTCAATTTGAAAGCGTCTTTTTTTATTTTGTTAGCTGCTGTTGCTAATAGTTGCAAATAATAAAATTTTAAGGACGGCAGTATTAGCTAAGGTTTTTTTGGGGGTGTGGGTCACACCGGCAATGCTCAGGGGTTACTCCTGGCTCTGCTCTCAGGAATTACTCCTGGCGGTGCTCAGGGGGACCATATGGGATGCCGGGGATCAAACCCAGTCACAGGCAAGGCAAACGCCCTCCCACCTGTACTGTGGCTCCAGCCCTAAAGTTCTTAAAAGTATGTCTTTGCTGGAGAGCTAGCTCTGGTGAGGCCGTGGGTTTAAGGTCCATCACCAAAAAATAAAACTATGTTTGACCAGGCGATTCCTAACTATGCATTCAGTCTAAGGATATCACAGGTGTATTCACATATGCAGTGGCAAATATCACATTGAGCTATTGTTCCTAACAAGGAAAATTATTTGAAAAAAATTCATCTGCCCAACCATATGGGATTGGCTAGCTAAATCAATCTCACAATCATTTTTAAGATGTAGACGAAAATGAAATAGTGGGGCTGGAGCCATGGTACAGTGGGGAAGGCATTTGCCTTGCACGCGGTCAACCGGTTTCAATCCCTGGCATCCCATATGGCCCCATGAACACTGCCAGGAGTAATTATTGAGTGCAGAGCCAGGAGTAACTCCTGAGTATCGTCAGGTATGACCCAAAAAGCCAAAAAAAAAAAAAAGGTTTATTTGTTGTATTTTTAAGAGTAGGTTGCCAAACATGTACTTTCTCTAAAATAGTGTGGATAAACAAATTAATTCAAGTAAGATAAAAGTAGTGTGTTTTTATATAGTGTGTCCCCCACCCCCCAATATAAGCCGTATTCTCTAGGGGAAGCGCTGAGTCGCAGGGACCTAAGCAATCTCTCACTTCTCAGTGTCTCCTGATTCCTGTTTCCCTCTCCTGACACCAGTTTCCCCTCCGAGTTCACCTTCTGGGCCAGTGGCTGCGGGATCTGTACCCCTCACACCTGCCTTCTACAACTCAGGTGAAGGAAGGGTCCCCGTTTCCCTGGAGAAGTCCCCTCTGACATGTTTGACTGATTCACATTAGCCAGAACTGGGCAGGAAATGGGAAGCTTTAAATCGTGTTGTTTTAGAGGCTGGGGAGACGGTGCAGGGATATGGGCCCCCGCCTTGCATGCACCCAACTCCAGTTCAAGTCCTCGCATTATATGGCTCCTAAGCGCTGCTGAATATAGAGCTGGAGGCCCCCACCCCACCCCGCCAAGCACTACTGGGGTGGCCCTTGTGGTTCCTGGCACTCTTGGGGCCAAGCAGCTCATTCTCAGGCCACAGCATGTATCTGTGGGCCCAGACACCAGGAGTGGCCCCTAGAACACTGTTTGGGAGAACCACCCCCACCCTCAGATTAATCGAGGTCTTCTGGATGGATGCACTATATCCGAAAACCAGGGTTCTCTTCCTAAGAGGGAACCCTGGGTTCTGAGTAGCAGTTAGCACTCTGCTTAAGGAGAATATTTAATACATATCAAACTATAAAAAATGTGCTTATACCTGGATAGAATTAAGGGTGATTTCAGTTCTTTCCACAGAACTGTCCTTTGCTTAACTGCTCTTTTCTAAACTTTCTTTGGCATTATTCCACCACATTTGTAATGACTTATCCAGGGCTGTTCTGCACCCGCCTCCCCATGTGTGTAGAGGAGCAGGAATGAGCTCAAAGTCATCCACTGGCTTCTGAACTCTTCTGAAACGCTTTTACCTTTGTTAAAACTCCCGATGTGACGGATACTTTAAAGCAGAGTTCTCTTTAGGTAGGCTTTGAAAAAGTTGGCCTGGAAAAATGAGTCACCGAGGATCACATGCAGATCCTTCAGAGAACAGTGTCAGTTAGGGTGAAGGTTAAACTGTTTTTTAATTTTTGATTTTTTTTTTTAATGAGGCTCCTGAATACAGTGGCTTAAAGAAAATAGTTCATTTCTCTGTCCTGGAACAGTTCTAAGGATTGAGTCCTCGTGCCGGTAAGGCAGATGTAGGGCCCGTTTCCTGTTCTGCCAGCCCACCCTGTTTCACTGGCGCGGACTTCATCCACATCTCTACCAAGTCTCAGGATCCTCTGCTCACATTTCTCTGGAGAAAAAGCAGAGGTAAGGCCCATCTCTTGCTTCAAAAAGGGCCAACTAGATATCCCAAGCTCACCACTGTTTTGATTTTGTTTTGGGGTCACAGCCAAGATTGGTCCTGAATTTTAAAGTCAAAATATTTGTGATATATATATATATATACATATATATACATACATACACATGTATATGTGTATATATATATAAATATTCATATTTATAGTACACCATCCTAGGATTTCCCCTTAGCAGTTATAAATTCATTTAAAAATACATTTTTAAAAGAATGTGTAGAAAGACTATTTCAACTCTCATCATCTATTAAGTTTGCCCAAAATTTAGATGAGTTCTCTATTTTTGTCTTGGGGCCACAGCCAGCTGTGCTCAGGGATGACTCTTTGTAGAGCTCAGCATGTGGTGCCAGGGCTTGAACCCTGACCAGCCACAGGCAAGGAAAGTACCTTACCCACTGCACCTCTCACCTATACTTTTGCCCTTTTTTTCTGTCCAAAAAGTTACGTACAGTTGAAGCTATTGATGCCATCTGCATCTGGTTTGGTCCTGTTTTATTAGTAGCGTACAACAATGTACCCCTCATTACAAAGTCTTCCTAAACATTTCAATCAGCTCAGCAGCAAGCACCCCGAGGGTAGCTCGGTCCCTGCAGTCCTGCTAAGTCAAAGGTTCATCATCTCAAGGTATCCGACAATCAGTGTTGATTTTATTTGGGAAAAAAAAAATATTTTTTGCTTTTTGGGTCACACCCAGCAATGCTCAGGAGTTACTCCTGGCTCTGCACTAAGAATTGCTCCAGGTTCGGGAGCCATATGGGATACTGGGGACCAAACCCAGGTCACCCGCATGCAAGGCAAATGCCCTCCCCACTGCATTATCACTCCAGGCCTGTTGATTTCCTTTTTGAATTGAGCCTGGGTTGGCCACAGGTTCATGGCAAATGCCCTCCCAGGTGTAAGATGACCCCAGCCCCAACCAGTGTCGCTGAATCGTGCATGGCAGGATTGTCTCATAAACATTACACGGAGCCAAAAGTTTCATCGTTTATTCTCTAGAATGGCCGTCCACATTTCACAGAAAGAAAAGCTCCCGCCTTGGGAGAAATGTCCTTTCCCCTCCAGCGTCTACATTGTTCTACCATGCGTACAGGACCACCCTGCCCTGCGATTACAGCGTGAAGAACCAGTGCTTCCGGTCACTGAGTGCACGTGTAACCCCCCGACGTGGTTTTCTTTATTCCCAGGGCATTTGTTCTCCTTACCGCTCTCAGACCTCAGTGGTGCAGTAGAGAAATTCCAGACCCTGCAAATAGCACTTGGGCAAAGACATGCCCCACTGTGGAGGTGAGTACAAAGCCTGAGCTCAGTCTGGAGGCGGGGGATGACAGCGACGATCACTTCTAAGTTTCCCATTATAGTACAAGGAAACCTGGTGCTCGAGAAGCTGAAGCCCTCATGCTGGGCTCTCAGCCTCGGAGTCCCTGTCGGACGCTCAGGACCGAAGGATTAAAAGGCTCACAGCTTTTCACTCCGCTCTTCGCCTTTTATTCCCTCCTCAGCTCAGCGCACTTTAAAAAGGAATTCAAAAAGCAAGTATTTTTACCCACTTGCCAAAGTCTAGCCTGAGCACTGAGCCCTTCAAATCCAGGAAAGAGAGGAGAGAAAGAGAGAAGAGGAGAGAGCCTAGTTTCTTTCTCTGCGAGCCAGACAGCTGCTCCCAGGAGTACTTACACCAAGGCCTGAGCGGCAGGGGACCCCACAGGCAAAGAGCGCCCCCTTTCTTCCCGGAAGGCTCGTGTTAAATCGCCTTTCTCCATCAAGGGCTTTTATGTGTATGTATTTGTAAGTCCTACACACAATATGAAATAACGTTTTCACATACATATAGAAATTCACTTTTTATGTGCCAAGCACTTTTGTCCTTTCTGGACAAGAGCTGACAGGCTGACTCTTGGGCTGTGCTCGGGCTCCGTGCTGGCTCCTGGCAGGGTTCAGACCTTATGCAGTGCCGGGGATACAAACCAGGTCAGCAGTGCACTACGGCAGCGCCTTTACCTGCTGTACTCTCCCAGCCCCATGCAGCATTAGCAACAGCTGAGGAAACACTAGATGATGAAGTGTTCCCAGCTAGTTCACACGCAAGCAGGACGTACCGTCTACCCAGAAAAGACGCTGAAGCTGCGTTCATACACTGGGCCCTCGCCCGGCTGATGAGCCAGGGACTGAATTCTACAAGGACATCTCTGCTAGAGTTACAAGGGATTCAGGTACCGGCAGTGGGATCAGCTAAGCCAATGCTGAGATTCCAGTCCTGTGTCCTGAAAGCTTGAAATAGTCTGGTCAGTCACGGACACCTGGCGCTCGCCTAGAGCGCTGCCACCAGGGGCTGAGGCAGAGGCAGAGGCAGAGCCACTGACGGGCCTTGTAAGAAACCTAAAAGAAATCTCTGAGGAAGACAAAGGGTTAGAGAACCTTGGCAGAAACTGCCCCACAGGCCCATAATGATACAGCTGAGTGTGTTCACTGTTGCTGGACAGAGTCAGGAACTGAAGTAATCTGCCACCAGACGGGCAAGGAAACATTTTGGGCGCGTTCAGCAGGATATTAGGCAGCCACCCTGTGGGGGACACAGAACGTGAAGACACATTCGAAGGCTTTCAGTTCCCGAGGGGCTGACTGGTAGCGGGTGAGGGGGCATGCACGTTTCTACTCAGGGTTCCATGCGGCACCATGTGACCACCAGACACATCCTTGGGCTGTAACAGAACCACTGACACACTCATCAGTCAAGTATTTCCAGGAGGGATTTTATTTTGCTCTTTGGGTCACACCCAGCGACGCTCAGGGGTTACTCCTGGCTCTTCGCTCAGGAATTACTCCTGGTGGTGCTTGGGCTAATTCCATATGGTCCTTGGGGGACCATATGGGATGCCAGGGATTGAACCCAGATTGGCTGCATGCAAGGCGAACACCCTATCTGCTGTGCTATCGCTCCAGCCACCCAAGATTACTGGAAGCCTATCTAGGGTGCATATAAACGGATACAAGTATCTACCTGGGCGCCACTTCCTTTTCCTGATATATTTCCTTTGAATTTGTAAAGTACTTTCTGTCCACTTTGTTTTTGCTGCTTGGAGCGGCTCATACTTCCAGAATCTTAAGATTCCATCCATAATGGGCCAGGGGTACAGCACTGCAGATAAAGGTTTGCCCGGTGTCCAGGCGGCCCGTTCCACCCTGCCAACAGGCAGAAAGAGGACACAGAGGGCAGTGGGGCCAAACTGCTCTGGTACACCTGGCCACTGCCACCCTTGACAGCGGCCAGTTAGCATTTAACTGGCCAGGGAACCAAAGGGCAGAGAGATTTATGGCTTCCAAGTGTCTTCCCCAGACAGTCCGCAGGGTCTGAGCCGTCTCCAGGCTGTTACTGCCAGGCTTCCTTGAGACACTGTTTCTGCTGGCAAATGGCTTGAGGACGTGTAAACAGGTCAGGGCAGTATAAAGCTTCATGTGCCAAGGTCTTACCAGGCGGCTTCCCTGAGGAGTCCCTGATGCCACAGACCCTCGGGGTCTTCCACAGAAGCGATGCAGCAGGCAGGGCGGTGGCTGGCAGCGGGAGGGGAAGGCTGGTGGGAGCTCAGAGAGGCGTCTTCGAAATGGGCCAACAGAGCACCCTGCAGCAGCCTCCAGCCATGCCGTGGGCTGGAAGATCCCTGCATTTGGAGGAGGCTTGGAGTACTCAAGTACTCAAAGCAAGACAGCTCAATGGAGCCCACTTAAAATGTTAACGCAAGGGCAGACGAGTTGAGTTGGGCAGCAAGTTTGGATGCTGCAGGGCTGGTCCCACTGTGATGCTGAGAAAGCGTGAGTACTAACAGACAAAATGAGCTGGGGCAGAAAGCAGCAGCTAGTTAACACCCACATGCGCAGCATCCCTCCAAAGGCCCTTCTGTTCCTCCTGCCCGTGCCTTCCATTGCCCACCTCGCAGGATCCAGCCCTAGGGGAGCCTTCCGGTTCTCACCTCAGCCGCAGCACGCACACCAGCGTGCCGGATGCAGCAGGGTCCTCTGTTGGAGGAGCCACCCGCACCTGACCTTAGAACCTTCCGGTTGAAGGCCAAGCTGTTCCCATGCTCCCGGCAGGGACCTGAGCCCACAGGCCCCGTGGTGATGACGCTGCCTCTTACCTACCCGATTAGAGCCCGTGACATCGCCCCGAGCTGAGGAGGCAGTGCTGGCCCTTTGGAGCCCTGGAGAAGTCAGTGAAAGAGCCTCTCCTTTGCCTTCTCAGGAAGCGGCCCAGCTGCACACAGCCTGCCTCCTGCCGGCCTGGCTGGCTCACGAAGAACCCGAGCCTCTGGTCATCAGCGAAGTGCTGTGGCGGGCAGCCTCGGTCTTCAGGTGTCCCCACCGCCCCAACTTGCCAGGACAGGAAGAAACCCCAAGTCGCTGTACCCCAGAAGACAGAGTAGACGACCCCTCTAGCCCAACGCCCTCCAGTGGCATCACGGCGGACGCAGGGGAGCTAGTAGAGCTCTACAAGGTGCTGGGGTGCAAGGTCCCGGCCGCAAAGCCAGGGAAACCCAACCAGCCCCCTTCATGATCCTCCCTGTGGCCTACCTGCCCACCCAGGAGGGCTACTTACCCGCCAACACAGAGGGTGACCCTTCACATGCACCTCCCACATGCGCCGATCTGGAAGAAGAGGCGCCTCGGCATATCTTGCTCTCGGTTTTCCCCTCAGGCTCTCTGCACCCGCCTCCCCAGAGCCTGTGGTGAGAAGCTGACTCTGGACCAGCTGCGGATGGGGCGCGCTCCCTCGTGTTCCCGAGTGGAAGGCTTGGAAGGCTCGGAGGGCCGCTGATCCCTGGCCAGCATGGCACACCCACTAATGATCCCTGTGCTCAAGGCCACGTGCCTCAGATGCGAGCATGAGGCCGGGCCACTCAGCCAGGACCATGCGGTATCAGGACCTGAGACTGACCATGCCCAGATTCCTCCTTTTGATTCTTCCAGCGTTTAGATCATATCCCACAGTGGCCAAAGAAATAGTTAAGGAGCTAAGGTGCTTGCCTTGCATGGAGTCACCTCTGGTGCCCTAGAGCACTGCCAGGAGTGACCTCTGAGCACAGAACCAGGAGCCAGTCTCTGGACTAACCCCTACCCCACAAAGATTACGCTCCCCAGGTAGGGCTAGAAACTCGCGAGTGCTGCAACCTTCCTAGCTATACCAACAGAGGGAAACCGGAAACCAAACTTATGGACGCTGGCAAGGGCCCACTCAGATAACGTTTATAAATTACCTACTGCGTACCAGGTCTGGTATTCTAGATTCCTGTGGGTCAGCAGCAAGGTTCTGGATGAACGTCTACACGTATGCCTGCACATTCTTCGATACAGCAGACACTAAACATGCAACTGATCTCTTCAAACACTCAGTAGGGGGCGGGGAGAGCACGGCAGAGTGATAGCACAGCAGGGAGTGCCCTTGCCTTGCATGTAGCCAACCCAAGTCTGATCCCCCGCATCCATTCGGTCCCCAAACACTGCCGAGAGTAATTCCTGGATGCAGAGCCAGGAGTAACCTGAGCATTTGCCAAGGGGTGGCCCTAAAACAATTCTGTGTGACCAAGTAGCCATATGTGAATAGTCATTGTCACACATGGCTAGTGCCTGCTGCCTGGCAGAGCACAGCTCTTGACGCTTGGGTTGTTTTTTCAGCCACACACCCCCAACCCCTTTACAGAAAGATAATCCCCACGTCCCCACCCGCCAACATGTAAGGCTTTCTTTAAGCTTATTGTGCCTGAGGCTACCACCCCTCCCCTGGGTCCTTGCAGTTGACTCCTCCCACCCTCTGGGCCAACCACTTTGGCTTAGTGCGGAATAAAGCTGCATTTAGGCACGTCGAGCATTAGGCCACGAATCCAGTGCTCAGCACTCATCAGCCTGGCAGTACTCAGTAACTGACCCCGGGACTCCCAGCAGAGCAGCCTCTCGCAGCACAGCGTTATGTTCCTCGGCAAAACAAGGTGCAGGACCACAAGAGAGCAGCGCATCCCAGCTAGCCCTGGCCAGGTGCCACATGCGAACCCGAACACACGGTCTTCACGATACTCAGGCGGGAGGTGGCGGCAGAGTGCTTTCCCTAGGTCTTGCCTTGTCCCTTCCGCAGGCCCAAGAATCCCATGGGGAAACTATTCGAGCAGAGCAGCTTTGTCCTCGGAAACCCAGGAGCAGGGCGCGGCACACCTGACCCGAAGTTCCTCTCGGCTGCCCTGGGACCTCCCTTCCAGGTCAGAGCTCAGGCAAACCGTTAGTGAACACAGAATCAGAATCCCAATTTCGGTTAAGAACTTTCTTTTCCTGGGCCGGAGTGATAGCCCAGCGGTAGGGCATTTGCCTTGCATGCGGCAGGCCCATGCCGGCCCAGGTTCGATCCCCAGCATCCCATATGGTCCCCCCGAGCACCGCCAGGAGTAATTCCTGAGTGCAGAGCCAGGAGAAACCCCTGAGCATCGCCGGGTGTGACCCCCCCAAAAAAAAAAATTTTTTTTTTCTTTTCCTTCTCTGCATCCTCTAACAGTTCAAGTTGAGCTTGGAGTAATTCCATCTCCCACGGCAGAGTGAGTTTTGCTCCTTTTGCCTCTGAACCCTCACAACCTCTTTTCCTTATCCCGCCTCTATTCCTCTATTATAAGCACTTCTAAAAGCCAGTGAAACCCCTGGTTCGAATGCCAAGAGCACCTCTCCAGGAGGGACGAGACTCAGAGAACCTCAAGTCCCACCACGCCTGGGCCCTGACAGGAACCTGTGCCAGCCCGACTCGTTTTCACTCACTAGATTCTCCTGACTCGTCTATACCAACTCTTCATCTGTGTTCCTCCCATACCTAACAACCTTCACTCCATCAGCAGAGCGGGCCCGTCTACCTCCGGCTCCCTCGGGCGGCGGCCTCTTCCCCAACAGGCGCCACGTTTCCATTAGCTTCCCTTTGGCCCTTCCCAACACCCAGTTCCCATGAGTCCCTTCCCTTCTGAGGCTGTGGTGCTCTCTAACAAATCAATTTCAGGAATGGAGGCTTCCTTGGCGCTAAAGCAAGTGGCTACTGGCTATGAGCGCAGGCAATGGTTTGCCCAGTACTGGAACAGGTCCATGAGGTCTACTGGCCAGGGAAAGTGGGCTGTTGCCCGGCACCGAATAGGCCCACGGTAGACAGAGAAATATTCTCCACTCCAGACACTGGAGCAGGCCTCGGACCGCTAGACAGATCCGGGGCCATCTTCTGAGAGAGTGAATGGTAACCTTAGTCTGTCCTTGCAGCGCAGATTACTGCACAAGCTCTCCTCCCACCAAGCCTGCCCATGCAGTCAGAATTATAAAGCGAGGTATAAAGATGAAAGTTCGCCAGCACTATACTGCTAGGCTTTCACTCCTGGGTCATTAAACCTCTGCTCTTAAAGCATCACCTCGGAGAACTATTTTCTCCAGTCCCGGATGCCATTACCAGCCTAACACTCTCCGTCTCTGCTGCAGAGACCAATACTTGAATTCTTCCTTCAAGTACCATCTTCAGGCCAGGGAGGGCAGTGCCATTTCCGCACAAGGAAAACCCAGGTTCGATCTCTGGAAACGCCTATGGTCCTGAACCCTGAAGAAGCAATTTCTGGACAAAGTCAGGATTAAGCCCTGAGGAGCACGGCAGAAACAATTAAAAAAGATCTACGAGCCTCTTTTCCAGAAACCAGAGCTACTCGCCAGGCCTCCAGAGCGTGTTAAGTATTATCCAGCTCAGTGTCCCGGCGGTAATAGCACCAAGGGCCACAGCAAGCGGCGCTTCCTGCTTGTTAAAGCAGGCGGACCCGGGGCCAGACAGCACAGCACGTAAGGCACTTTCTTCCCTTGCACCAACCCAGGTAGCCCCTGCCAGAGCCAGGAGCAGACCTTGAGGACAGGCCGGTGACAGGACCCTCACTACCCCAAGCCCTGGAAAATGAAGAGGTAGCTTTATACAAAATAACAAGCTGACTTTGTTTCTTCTGAAAAGGGGATGGCAGGTCAAATAAACTGAAGGATCTGATTTTTGTTCTTCCTGTACTGCCTTTTCCCCTGGTCCATCTAGTTTCTATTAACAGCCCCAGCTGCAGGCCAGCAAGGCTCAATACTGCACAGGCATCAAGCTTGGTGTCCTATTCTAGTCCGCTCTCATGGTTCAGTTTCTCTCATCAAGCTGTTTCCCACCCCGGACAGCGATCTGGTCCCAGTTAGCACCACACAGCCCCTTCAAGGAGCCACAATTTTTCTCACTGTTCACCCTTTCACTATACTTTTAAAGAGAACAAGATGGCCTCCATTCCCCCGAAGGTCATTTGGCTAACGCAAAAATCAGATCTTCATGTCACAACCAGAGTCCGTTTTCTATCAATAAGAACTGCAAAAACCTATCTCACATACACAAACTTAGGGAAAAAATAGTTGTATTAAAAGACAAAACCCTTACGACTTAGTATCAAAATGCCAAATTTGTGGGACCAGAGATATAGTACAGTGAGCAGGGCATTAATATTGCAGATGACTGCCTGGGGTCCAATCCCAGGCAGCCCAGATGGTCCCCCAAACCACCAGAAATAAGAGTACAGAGCCAGGAGTAACCCTAAGCATTGCCAGATGTGGCTCCAAAATAAAAACTTCCAAGAAAAATAAACAGGTCATACATGAAATATGAATACCCCACCACCTAATAAGAAATACATGAGACTACATGAAAACCCCACCACCTATAGGAATCAATTCTCATTTACTGAGAAAATCAGGGGAAGCGAGCAGGCTGTCCTACAAACCCGTGTTGGGTTTTGGAAGCTGGGCGATAAACCTGATCTCCAACCTCAGGGCTGACCCCAGCACCACCAGGACTGACCGGTGTGCACAGCCAGGAGTGGCCCTAAATGCCCATTTAACAGACCTCATTAATTCACTCTGACTCCTGAACTTCATGGAATTCAAACTCCAGTTCTAGAACACTCCATTACTCAATGAAGAAAAAACCTAACTGGGCTCATACTCACAGCACCAACTTCTGATGTCTCCCTGAGTTCCAGCCTTCTGGCATTGGGGCTCTTCTTACCATCGACGAAAAACATGCTGTACACCTTTCATGTTGTATTTAATTTATAAGTGCTGACTGAACCTGCCTAGAACCTACTTTTATAAATCAATGCAAAAAGAAAATACACTAAAATGCCCTTACCTTCAGTTTCTAAAATTGTTTTTGCATTTTTCGTAATCATTACTCGTAACTAGATGCTGCCCAATTTGAGTCTTGAGGTGAACACTACGAATTCTTTATTTATTTTTTTTTTTTTGCCTTTTTTGGGTCACACCGGCAATGCTCAGGGGCTACTCCTGGCTCTGCACTCAGGAATTACTCCTGGCGGTGCTCGGGGACCATATGGGATGCCGGGGTTCGAACCCAGGCCAGCAGAGGCCAGCCGTGCAAGGCAAACGCCCTACCCGCTGGGCTATCGCTCGCCCCACTACTACGAATTCTTTAGTCAATGTCCTTCTCTGCCGCCTGTTCTGACACTCCATCAACCCTCGTACACTCACCCCCTGCCCTAGCGGAAGACAAACTAGATACTAGATGCAGTTAGGGGTCACTCATTTTTTATGTAATAAGCCAATTTCTAATAGAAGCCAGGCAGTAATTAAGATCTAATGGCATAAAGCACATGCAGTTTTAAGAGCTTTAGCTCTCTACACAGGCTTTATTTCCACTGGACTGAGGACACTTACACAAATACTTTAAACCTAGTCAAAACCACCCGGCAGTGCCTGGCGAGCCAGGATGCCTGGTTTCAGACCGTACCCCTCATCAGCAATGGCGGAGGGAGGGGGGCCGCTTAGGCACGGTACCATTACCCAGCAGTGCCCGGACTTCCTTCCAGGGATGCTCGCTTGCATAACCGTAACTGCCCGGCCTCTAACGAGTTGGCTGCATGTGAGCCATTGCATTCTGTTCTGTTCCCCGTTAACTGGCCCACACATTTGTTGCGCGAGCCAAACCCGGCTAGGTGCAGGGATCAGTCCCTGCTTCTACTCAGGAATCACTCTTGGTGATGCTTGATCAAAGCAGGCCGGCTGCAAGCCCAGCACCCTATTTGCTGTGCCATCGCTGCAGCCCCGGGGTCCACACTATTTTCACGTTTTTCTGGAAAACAGGAAACTGAAGTTCTAGATCATTCCAAGTTTTTCAGAATTCCACCTAAAACCAGGTATATTTCCACCAAGTATGGCACCAATATAAAAATTAATATTTAGTTAAATCTAAAGTCCTATAAGGCACAATTAGGCAGGCTGAAGAATGGTAGCAACAACAACAAAAAATCAAGTTTTAAAAATCTCCCAGGCTATTTCCTATTTAAAAAGCAGTAGGGCTGTACGTAACTCATTCCATTGTTATTGCTTGTATGATTTGGTAACTGGCATGGCATTTTTAAGTGGTTATTTTCTTTATTTGCAAGTGGCAAAATCACAAATTAGATTTGTAAGATACCAATCTCATCTTTAAGATGTTGTGGGAAGTAGTCACACTTGCACCCAAGGTTGAGTTGAGACCCAATCACCCACTTCAAGACACATTTCTTTTTTTTTTTTTTTCTTTTTGGGTCATACCCGGCAATGCTCAGGGGTTTCTCCTGGCGGTGCTCGGGGGACCATATGGGATGCTGGGTATCGAACCCAGGCCGGCATGGGCCGGCTGCATGCAAGGCAAACGCCCTACCCGCTGAGCTATCGCTCTGGCCCCAAGACACATTTCTTTTTAACAAAATTTTCAGATTTCGTTATCCTGAAAGTCACTGTAGCTGAAAAAGCACTAACAAGTACCACAAATTACAAAGCAAGTAAGCTATATTCATGACATTAACTAATTACTTCTCTTCTGATTAAAGTTAAAATAATTTTTTAAAATATTTCTAGTCTTACTAGAATTAGGGTAAGATGATTTTACTTGCCATGGAGAAGTACTTTACTTCAAAAGAACTCTTACATGATGATCTGGGGATTAGGATAAACAGTTTAGATCAGGGGCCAACAAACATTTCCGTAAAGCACCAGATTTTTAGGCTCCGCAGCACGCAGAAATCTTTTGTACAGTTATTAAACCTTTAAAAATCTAAGTTCAGGGATTGGCGAGATGGTACAGCAGGGAGGGTGCTTGCCTTGCACCAGGCGAACCCAAACTCAATCCCTGGCATCCCATATAGTACCCGAGCACCAGGAGCAACCTCCAAGCACTGCTGGGTGTGGCCCCAAAATGAAACAAAATGTGATTGTTTAAAAAAAAACCCATGACCATTTGTATGCCCGAACCCCTTTCTGAGAGTATACTTCTCATCTTTTTAGGCTAAGTCGCCTTCTTACTTTGATTTCCTCAGTCTGAGATTTATTTCAAGTACTTCTCATTTAACCTGTTATATTTAATTTTTTGGGTCACACCTGGCAATGCTCCTGGGTTACTCCTGGCGGCTCTTGGGGGACCATGTGGGGTGCCAGGGATCAGACCTGGACTGGCTGCCTACCTGCTGTGCCGAGTCTCTGGCAAACGCCCTACCCGCTGGGCTATCGCCCGGCCCCAATTTGAGCATTATAACCTGGTTTGGGGAACAGAAGAGCACCCCACTTCTAAAACCAAGTACAGGGATATCAAAGTCGAAGGAACATGCCCCCAGGTTTGTAAACATACGAAGGCGGCACAAAACAATCCACATTTCTAAAAGCCGCCAACTCCAGAAACTTATTTCACTAGTCACTGTAATCTGAATTGTAGGTTTCCTTCCTGCCTTATTATAATAAGACTGTATCTTCAAAGCATAGTAGAGAACAAGCTCTAAGCTTCCAAGTCACCTTCTCGATCAGACACCGAAGTTAGCGACAAGCCTGTTTCCATGAGCCAGAAGGGCTTCAGCAGGCTCTCCCTAGGCAGCGCTTCAGAAAGCAATTCCATGCACTGAAGCCCCTCAAACACTAGCTGTTAAGCAATAACTTAGTTCAATGGTACTGGTATCAAAATACCAAATATACGATCTTACCTGGAAATCAAAATCAGGTGCTAGCAGCTTATTTCTCCACAAATTAAAAAAAGAAAGTGATAGTAAGGCGGGAAGTCATTTGCCTTGCACGCAGCCAACCCAAGTTTGACCCCCCAGCATCCCATATGGTCCCCCAAGCAACGCCAGGAGTAATTCCTGAGTGCAGAGCCAGGAATAACTGCTGAGCATTGCTGGGTGTGATACAAAAAAGTAAAAAAAAGTAAAAATAATAAACAAAAGATAAAACCCACCCTGATCCCTCCACTCACGAGCTGGAGCTCTTAGAAGATGGGTCTCAAAACCCAACAAACAATATTTAGATGCGCACGGAATTTCCTAATATTACAAGGGCGCTTGCCCTCATTTCAGTGCAACCACAATCAAAAGAAAGTAACAACCCAAGTACTCAATATTCTCCTGTTCAAACTCATACCGGAAAAACCCCAACACATTTCACCTAGAAGATGTGTTCTTTTAAACTAAAGCCAAGTAAGATGCATAATACTAACATTTTAAAATCTTTAACTCCGTACAGGCATCAAGTCATTTTAACTGTAAAAGTGACAGTATTCTAATTATTGCCATGCAAGTTGAAAATAGCGTAGTCAAAATATCAGCTCCGGCATTACCCTCTAAGTACCACGACAGAAGTTAGCTTAGGGATGGAGCTCAGTGCATGTTTTGCATGTGTTTACTCTGGCACCACGGAGTTTTTCCAATATTCGGTCAATTATATAGTGTATATGTTAGAGCAATTTGAGCATTTTTATATATTTTTTCTTTTTGGGTCACACCCGGCAATGCTCAGGGGTTACTCCTGGCTCTGCACTCAGGAATTACTCCTGGCGGTGCTCAGGGGACCATATGGGATGCCGGGATCGAACCCGGGCCGGCATAGGCCGCCACGGCAAGGCAAACACCCTACCCGCTGGACTATCGCCCGGCCCCAATTTGAGCATTATAACCTGGTTCGGGGAACAGAGGAGCACCCCACAATTCCCTTTCACATTCAAACAATGATCTGCTCCCCCAAATGCCAACCATCCTGTTCCTTAAAACTTTTTGTACGTACTCATATAACTATAACTCATTGAAATAGGCCTCCTAAATGCGATTAAAGCTTAGTTTAGTAAGTAACCCACACAAATAAAATCCATATAGTTTAAGGAGAAAAGAATTAAATGCACATTATATCGGGCACACACACAGATTAGGAAACGCATGACGATAAATGGGCTCCTATTGGTTTTCATGACTTTTAAGAAGTGAGCATGAAAATAAAGTCTTTATTTTCAGTTATTACCCACCAATAAGAGAAAGTTAGGTTCACAGTTTTAGCTCTTGACACAAAAGTGAACTAGGAGGCAAATTCACATCCATCAGATACAACTAATGGACCAACTTTAAATGTAGGCTACCTTGAAAGCTTGCAACACAGCAGATATTGCTAAGTATTCCCCAGGGACAAAACGCCAGCGATGGCTGCCTGCAGAACTTGTGAAGCACTTTTCAAAGCAGCTGTCTCCTCTATGTGGCTAGATATCAAGATGTTTAAACATGGTACGTGTCCAGAAACCAGTCACGATACTCCAGTCTCAACACACGGTGGGATCCTGTATGTTGCAATCTCAAGAGGGGTCAGAGTCCATCCACATGGACTAGATTAATACTTGCCTCTGGGTAGTAGGTATGGAAATATAAAACTATACCAGACATTAGCACCAGTGCGGAACATGCTCGGCATCATAAGATCCAAACACCAGCACAAAAGCTCATCCGCCATTAAAAAACCAATTTCCTCCTTAATGTCAAACCAGTAGGTAACTAGATTAATACAATCCAAATGAATAGATCTTGTAGTACTATACAATTTCTCTTTTTAAAGTATATGGGAGAACTAGCCAGCTAAATAAACTTTATGATTAAAGATCTTCAATATTTTTAAGATTGGACATTGCCATAGGTAGAAAATTGCATGAAAAACGATCTTTGATATTAAATAAAATCCCGTTCCTGTTTTATCAACACGTCTCCAAAGATTAAAGGAAAATCTAGAAAACCTATTTATCAATCATTCCCTCCATGCCGTGTTTAGTGGCGAGGCTCTCATCACAGAAATCCCTTGTGAACCTAATTTTCCCACGATGAGGGAAGATACCGATGGCTGTCTGTGTCCAGTACCACCTGTGACCGCAACAGTCACCTACCAATTTTAGTCAAATTAACAGCAATGTAGGGAATTCAGAAACAGTAAGATTTTTTGGTTTAGATTTCATGGATGGTGCTACCGTTCCAACCTCATAAGGTAAAGCTGCTGCTTTCCAAATCCCAAAAACTAAAATACACCCCGACCCCATGTTAACCAGTGCCCTTTGGTTTCTTTACAACAGGAAGGAAGGGTAAAGGGTTGTTGGTTATGGATGCACAATTCTGATTTCGGGCCTTTCACACACATGATCATACTGAGTGGCCGACACTGCAGTTTACACATTAGCCAGATCAACGTGTGGCACCTACCCTGTTGGAGGGGGGAAAACCCAACACCAGTGAAACTAAATCACCTCACAGGATGTTACCTACCGACAATAAGTAGCTTAAACAACTTTCACTAGTAAGGGATCAGTTTGGTGTTTCAAATGGCAACATCACTTACAGTATATATAGTCGAAATTGAGGGTCAGTGATAATTTGAGCCTAATGAACCATGCGGGAAGAGCAAGGGCTAATAAACCAATGTGCTTTGAATTTGTTCAAGTACTAATAATTTCTGTATATAAAGATTTAGCATATATAACAGCTATCATGAGAAGTGAAAAAGATTTCCCCAGAAATGAAAATATTAAAACTAAGTTAAAATACAGTTAGTATTTCACACAGCATAAAATTTGACAAATCAAAAGTTTACATGTCCCACTGACCATGTGTGAAAATGCAAAGCAGGTATTAAATCTGATACTATGTCCAATATTTAAAACCAGTTTGTAATTGGGAGAACACCTAAATCCTTAATTAAAAAACACAAATGAAGTGAAAGCTTTAAACTGGTACACACTGTTCACACCTATATTTCAAGTTTGGAAATGCATATTTGCAAGCAGCAATACAAAAGTATTCATGAAGAATGCATAATCTCTGAAAATTATGAAAACATCCCTGCTACCAATACATTTCTAAATACAAAACTGACTACCATATCGTTACTTCTGTGTAGCGAGAGAAGTTCATTTTCAAAACAGATAAAATTCAGTCTTTAGGTGGAATGGTATGAATGACAGTCTTTTTTTTAATTTCTTAGTCGTTTGGGATCCTTAAGCATGCAAAACCTCAGACAGGAGGGTCCACACGGGAACCGGGGTGTCTATGGCAATCCAGTTAAGCCAGAGCTGGGAATGCCTCAGGGTCGTCTACGTCAGGAGCAGAAGCATTCGACTGGAAAAGAAACAAATCAAAATGAACAATTCTCAAAACCCTGAACCCTTGTTCACATCGAGACACAAAACCACCCCAAAAATCTTAACGAAAGTCTTTCTAAATCGGGGGCTCGGAGCAACTCCAACAGGTATGATGCGTGCTCCGTACACAGTAGGCATCGCTTCCCGGGCTTCCATATGGTCCCTTGAGCTCTGCCGGGATAACTCCTGAGTGCAGAGCCGGAAGCAACCCTCGAGCACTGCCTCCAGGTATGGACCCCAAACACACCAAAACAAAACACAAAACCCAACCAAAGAAAAACCGATCAAGGCTTTTCCCTTCAAAGGAAGGACTAGGGCTAGGAAAGCACTGGAAGAACACCCACACAGCACCCGAGGACCCAAGTGTTCATTCTAATCATCAAAGACAAACGATGGTGCCATGAGCAATCGCCAGTTAGTTTTGTTCTGAATTCCTATCAAGACCGGGAAAGTTCCCAGTAACACTACAGTTTTATTTTCTAATGCCTCATACGAATAGGTTCCCAAGTGATACACACACGAGTCTGAAATCTGTCCTTCAGAACTCGTTTCCCAGGGCTGGAGCAATGGCACAGCAGGTAGGGCGTTTGCCTTGCACGCAGCAGACCGGTTCAAGCCCCAGCACTGCCAGGAGTAATTCCTGAGCAAAGAGCCAGGGGTAACCCCTAGCATAGCTGCGTGTGACACAAAAAGCAGGAAAAAAAACAAACAAAACAAACTCATTTCCTCAACTTGATAAATAAAGCATCAAGTCTAACGTGATCTCTGATACTTTGTGTCTGGCATCAAACTTAACATCTATTACTGGGGTGCTTTTAACACTTTTTTACTTTCTATAAACTTGAGTTTGTTTTTATTACACTTGCAAGGCCTTGAGATTATAAACAGCAGGCTGATTTTACATTTCAAATAGTTTAGTAAAAAAAAGAGACTTGCGAAAAAAATCATATGAGCAAGAACTGTAAAAAGTACTGCAGAAAAAGCAGCCCAGTCCAAAGAGTAACTTTAAACCCCTATAAAATGTGCCATGCTCATAAGTACTCAATGAAAGGTGCTAATCAACTCCACTAGCATCGCTATTCAAAGTCATTCAAGAGCTGTCAAAACTAACCTGCAGTGTTTTAGACCTCACCTTCAACCTTTCATGTTCCCCAAGAGTGGAATAAGAAACCTCAAATTAGATAACAGGGTTTTGAAGAAGAAAGTGTAAAATTACCTTGTCGGTTCTGCTGCCACGATTTGGACGCCCACCACGGCCACGGCCTCCCCGCCCCCTGCCGCCACGCCCGGCGGCCAAGGTCTCCAAAATTGATCTCCAGCTGAGATGTTATATCATTCGCTGGCTTCCGGAAATGATGATCCAGAACCGAATCTTCGGCATGAGCCTGAAAATTTAAGCAAAGGTCTTAGGTGATTTAGGAAACCAACACAGTGAATTTCTAAGTAACAATCTTTCCCCTACCTAGACCAGAACCTCTAGGTATTGTGTGAACGTTACCCAAGGCACTACAGGGACAAGCCTTGGGATCTCCAGAGGAAGAATTCCCTTTGCTCTTCCCTTTCCGTGTTTTCCTAACTTGAAGCCGCACTCCCCAGAGGTATGGCAGCACCTCTCATTTCAGGGATCTGTAACTGAGCAGTGGAGACTGGCTAACAAGGACATTTTAAACATTCCCTTGAGACCAAGTTTCCGGCAGGAGCCTCTTAAGTCTTCCAGACAGAAGCACCTAAACATGGACCGAAAGCCACTCCGTCCCCACACAACTACTATGCTTTTCAGAGATACAGATTCATGCCGAATACCAAAAATCCTTCACTTGATACAGAAAAACCTCCCAGAGAGCTACAAATAAAATCATTCTCATAAATACACCCAAGGAACTTTCTTAAAATTGGAGCCATCGTGTCTATGAAGGCCAGGTCCCTCTGTTTCTGCACAGTAGCCACACAAACCCAGTTAAAGGGTCAGAAAACTGCGCTGCTCTACGACTGAGACCTCTTCCGGCCAGGATGCACAGACTGTAATCATGACTATCACTTTTCTTTCAAGTTCAATTTTTGTTTATCTCATTTTATTCATTACTCTTTAAAATATAAACGGCTCTGTATGTTTCCACCTCAATAATCATCTGATACAACCATCCCTTAGTAACGTGTCAAGCAACTTGGAAACTTGGTCTAAACAACTTTTAAAAAATCCAAAAACCAACTCACAAAATTAATTTCTAACTTTAAATATTTGCTATTATAAATGAATGTATCAATTCCTTAAAAATTAAACCCTTGAAATTTCTAGAGCGAATCAGCAAAAACACCTAAGGTCACACTTCTGAAACGCCAAAGGTTTTTAACATATGAGGAACTTTGAATGTTCTGAGTACACCACTAACCTTTTAGAATAAATTTGCAAAAGGTTCCATTCAGAGCAGTTAACTGACCATCTTTATTCAGTTTCCCATTCCTAGTGTCTACCTCCTTTGCCCCAGCTTCCTATTTGTTGTGAAGATGGGTATGTCAAAATGAACGAGCACACGCCTTGTTGGTAACAGCAATGTGGGTTCAAGCCCCAGCCATCACTCCCGCCCGCCCCAGTCTACAGGCCAGTCAGGCTGGTGACCACAAGATTTTCCTTTTTAAAAAGTGATAGAGTACTTCAAAGAGTAGCAACTCAAAGACCTATGTCTATACAAACGAGAAGGTCATATTTAGGTATATACCACATCCAGAAACACAGAAGGGACCAAAAACTAAAATGCTTTCAATCCTTCTAACAGAACCAACACCTTCTAATACTTATTGTGTGCATGAAATTATATGAAAATATTCCAGGGTATTAATGCCTCAGCAAAAATTACAACTGGTATTCTGTAAGACCTGTTGTGCACAACAATGTGTTTCAAAGTTCGCTATATTTCTTTCACAGTAACTGAAAACGGACTCAGTTCACAAGAACATAACCTTCCTGCTGCATTCAGACACATGCTGGGCCAGGAGGGGTAAGTGAACACGCAGACCCCGCCACCAGGCTGGGGAATCGCTTAGGGGGCACGGAATGAGGTAGTGGGCGGCACCCCCAAACAGAGCACCAAGGTGGGGACATGTTTACAAAAGCCCTAAAAGGAGGGAAGAGTGGTTCATTCCCTCTAAGAATGTCCCCAAGGCTAAAATACAATCTACTAAAGCAAAAGCAAAAAATGTCTTTCCCAAGTAAGTTTGTTTCCTAAGTGAAGCTCCAAACTAATACTCGGATGTTTTACAAGATTTCATACTTAACCAAGTAGACAATTACTACACTTACTGAAGAGTTTTGATTAAATTCGGCATAGGAAATGCTCGGGGCTGGAGCAACAGCACAATGGTAGGGCAACTGCCTCCCACGCAGGCTGGGCTCGGTCCCTGGAATCCCATATGCCAGAATAATTCTGCGTGGTGCAGAGTCAGAAGTACCCGAGCATGGCTGGGTGTGACCCCAAAAAAGAAAAAAAAGATGCTAAATGAGGGCATATACTTTGGGGTTATAGCCCACGAAGACAATTTCTAACCTAAATTCTTTAGATCTCTAGTAAGACAGGACTGCCACAATTTTGAAAAGAGCCGTCCAATTTCTAAGCGGCTAGCTGAAGGACACAAACTGAGCACTATCTTTATAAGGGAAGATAACCAAAGCTACACTATGGCAATACCATAGTTTCCTTTGAGTCATCTCTCTGCCAACAGTCTTAAGTGAAGGCTCTTTTTAAAATCAGCAGATTTAACCTCTGCAAAATTTCAAAAGGGCCGGAGCCATAGCACAGTGGGGAGGGCATTTGCCTTGCCTGAGGCTGGACCAGGTTCCATTCCCCCATCCCGTATGGTCTCCCCACCACCATCAGGAGTAACTCCTGAGCATCGCCAGGTGTCACCAAATGAGCAATATAACTCAAGAGATGCCGGACGTGCAAACACTCGTACCTCTTCACTCTTTGACTTATGAAGGACAAAGCCCTTCTTCCACTGCCCGTCAGCACCTTCATTTGGTTTCCGGATATTGAATTCCACTTTTGCCCGGTCCTTATTCTGAATTGCCTTCCATTCATCCAAGGTCATCTCTTTCGGACCCTCTTCCTTTACTTCTTCAACTTCGTTCTCCCTGTAAAAAAAGATTTTAAGTTTTAACCTTGAAGGGGGTAAAAAATCCCATTTAATTTTTGATGATAACTTTCAGAGATTATTTCAAGGATAGGATAATCCATTTGGTAATCAACAGGTCAAGAATATTCATTCGCTGTTTATTCAGTCAGTGTAGAACAACTTAGAAAATTTTCCTGTCATCTGGGAGCTTCCACGCCCAGAATGCCTCCCCCTTTCCTCAAACTTATGAATCCAGCAAATACATGAACTGACAAATGCAGAATCAACTCTCAAATAACCAGCAGCAGTAAAATCTTGAACCGCGTGTCAAAACTCTTGGGGCGAAGAGGAAGTAGAAATGGTAGAGCGCACGGCCAGCAGAGTCGAAGTCTCAAGCCCTGGCACGGCATCCTTGTGGCCTGGTGGTGCCCCCCAAACCCCACCAGGTGAGCAGCCAGACCCTGCCCCTCCTCGACACGGGAAGTGGCCCCTTGAAAAAAAACACCCACCCACCACACACCCACTTTACATGACGGACTTGATCTACGAGGCCTGCCAGTCAGCTAGTTTCACACCCTGTAACGTAAAGAAAACTGCCCCCTCTTATCTTTATTCAGAAATTAACACCGGCAAAACAAATTTAAAAGTCTCATTTCTATAAACCCAATCTGGATAGTCTTTTAAATTATTTATAATTCATGGGCTACTGTAAGGTATTCCTTTTCTTTATGAAAAACAAAAGTACAGGCCTACTTTAGTCTAATCTTAATTTCCAATTGTCACTAAGCAAGTCTGGGAGCCCCCCTTCTTTCCAAAGATAGCAGGTGATATAGACTTAGAGTGCAAGAATTTCTCCACTTTCACTCCAATCTTTACTAACAAATAATCTTCAAACTTCTCACAGCAAGCTTACACTAAATTGATGATATTTTGACTCCCCAGTTCAAATATGTAAGATCCAAGTAATAAAACCAAGGATCAAAAAGGAATACCACTCACTTCTAAAAAGTTATGTCACAGCTAAGGATAAAACACACCACACCTTTATCATGAGAAGAAACCTACCTTCAGAGGGTGTCGTAAAGGACAAATTAGACAGAGAAGCTCTGGCAACTATATGTAAGGGAGTTAAGGTTAGTGAAAGTGGTAATTCCTACACTTCCATAAACCAGACATAATCCTAGGTTCAGATTCCACACCCCTCCCAAGATTGCTCTAAATGACACTGTCAGATTTTCTCCAGTAAATTCTTTCTTCCAATACTCCCTATCAATAACACCTGACCTTCCCGGTCAAGTTCTCCAGGCGACTGAAAAGGGATCTTAATTAAAACAACACTTCTGCTCAACACTGCAGCAGACAGTATTATCCAAGATCCATGTAACACACCCATCAATTTGTTTACCGACAGTTCCCTTTAAATAAACCAGGATTACCCAAAATTCACACATCACAGTAGTATTTCTATAGCCAACACTACTAAGTATTCCTTACTCAAATTAACCCACGAACAATTCTTAGAGAAAAGCTTCAGAACATTCCATGCTCGCTTTATGCACTGTTTAAGAATTACTGACCTAGGGGCCAGGACTGTTCAGTGAGACAGTACATGCCTTGCATGTGAAGAACCCGAGTTTGATGCCCAGCAAGGGAAGAGAAAAAAAAAAAAAGAATAGAATTACTGACCGAAGGGTCAGGGGAAACATGCCTTGCACATGCAAGCACCGAAATTCAATCCCTGCCCTCTGGGCACCGCCCCCGGGGCCAGCACACAGCACACATCTGGTCTGGAGCCAGGACTGCCAAGGACGGCCCCAGCAGGTGGCAAGAAGTGCGCTGAGCAACTCCCTCTAACCACTGTCCCAAATAACGCGAAACCCAAGCTTGTTCCTACAATACGCACAATGACTGGTATTTATCTGCTTGGGCTGGATGACGGATACACTAGTTATTTTTGCTTTGTTTTTTGCTTTTGGGTCACACCTGGCGATACTCAGGGGTTACTCCTGGCGGTGCTCTGGGGACTATATGGGATGCGGGGATCAAACCTGGGTAGGCCCTGTGCAAGGCAAATGCCCTCCCCACTGTGCTATCGCTCCGGCCCCTACACTAGTTATTTCAAACGTAAAACTTCATCTATGAGTGAAAATATTAGAATTCACCAAACTACCTAAAAACTCAGAAATTAAAGGGAATTAAAGTAGGTAAGTTTATATTCTGGCTTTTCCTCTCCTTATACTTTTTATTTTGACCCTTTGGGTCACACCCGGCAATGCTCAGGGGTTACTCCTGGCAGTGCTGGGGGGACCGTATGGGAGGCCGGGGATCGAACCCAGGTCGGCCGTGTGCAAGGCAAACGCCCTACCTGCTGTACTATCTCTCCAGCCCCTCCTTATACATTCTAAGCTAAGTGAATGTTACTCGAATTCTGTACTACAGGGGAAGTTTAATGATTTCGCATCTTCCTATCTACGCAGTCCATGACATGTGTAAGGTATGAAGTTTATAGAACCCAGTTATGAATACTCCATTCTCATTTCAACATTTCATCTAACTGTTTAAACTATCGCCTGTTTATCTACTTAGCACCTAGTCAATGGTCCCAGGCTTATGTGTTCACACACTTATTTGCTAAAACTTCTCGCCAAGCAAGGCTAAACATAAGACATCTCAGTTCTACTGGCTACAGGCAGATAAAGTCAGCAATCCGGGGCCGGGACGTGGTCTGGCAGGAGAATTACTCTGCACATTTCACATAAGCCCTGGGGCTGAGCCTCAGCAGGGGGAGGTGGGACAATTTTGTGTTTATGGCGAATACTAAGTCTTACTGAAATGTGTTTCCTAGTTCTTAAAAAGTCCAAGTTCAAACAGAAAAGGCCGCTTAATTTTAAAACCAGTATACACGCACAATCCTCTAAACGGATTCTTTTGAGAAACTAAACATTTTTGATGTTCAAAAGTGATCAACAACTTGGTCCTCTAACAGTTGCTCCCGCCAGGGAGTTTCTTCCCTGTCTTACTAATAAACCCTTCGATTAAACAACCTACTGGTTACCTGACTCTCAGTGCAACCCAAAACTGACTCGGTGCTGAAGCATCACCGCTAGCACAACGCCACTTACTTATTTTCAGTATCTGCCACTGGATGTTCTTCCCCTTCAGGTGTTTCCTCAGTCACATTTGATTGATCCAAGTCACTGCAATTATAAGATATTTGTTTCTGAATGTATTTTGGGGACTCTCTAAGGAAAGAAGAAAAAGAAAGGCATCTAGGTCCATTTACATGTAGCTGAAGAGATCTTTACACAAAAATATTTCAGTTTCTACATCCTTTAAAAGCAATTTCCCACTAAATGTATCCCCTAAATGTCTATTTCTTTTTTTTCTTTTTTTTTGCTTTTTGGGTCACACCCGGCAATGCTCAGGGGTTTCTCCTGGCTCTGCACTCAGGAATTACTCCTGGCGGTGCTCGGGGGACCATATGGGATGCCGGGGATTGAACCCGGGCCGGCTTGGGCCAGCCGCATACAAGGCAAATGCCCTACCTGTTGGGCTATTGCTCTGCCCCCTAAATGTCTATTTCTAAACTAGTTATCTAGTTCCTGAATTTTCTTTAAAAACATGGCAAGAGGGGATGGAGAGGGAAGAGTTGCAGAGCGCTTGCTCTGTACACAGCTGAACCGGGTTCAGTCCCGGCATCCCACATGGTCCCCCAAGCACCACTAGGAGTGACTCCTGAGTGTAAAGCCGTTAGTAACCCCTGAGCATCACTGGGTGTGGCCCCAAACAAAAAAAAGCAAGACAGGAGTCAGCCATAAAACACACCATCACTGATTTTCACACAAAAGGGTCAATGGCAAAACACAAATTAAAAGAAATACAAAATCAAAACACCCAATACTTTTAATACAGGGCAGAGTTGAAGGGAGCTAAATATTCATATGAAAGAGCAAAAATATATTCCTGAAAACTGCTCATTACACATTACACCTAAGCAGGCTCCCAACGCACTGACTAGGGTTCAAGCTCTTGCTCTTATGCCAGAACAAGTTTAATAAAGGTGCAAGCAAACTTTCAGTAAGGCAAACTATCAATCATTAAATTAGTTTTAAAAAATCAGAATACCAACGTTAATTCATCTTTGACAGTCCCCCAGTTGTGAGATCCGCTACCACCACGCTTGTCCTCGTGTTTCAGGCCACTGTAATGTGAGAAAGAACTAACAAAACTGAGTTAACATAATACTCTTTAGCTCTAGAAATTCTAATTTTGTTGTATTATAAAAATATAATGAAGTATAAGTAAGTAGTAAAAACCAGTGAGACTTACGATCTATCGCTGCCACTATGCCTGTCAAATTCACGCTTGCCACGAGAATCAAATCCATCTCCTCGTCCCATTCCACGTCCACGGCCTCCTCGACCTCTTCCAAGACCACCACGGCCTCGGATAGGCCGGTCAATAATCGGTCTGCAACAAATAGAAAATACTTACTTCCACGATGTTCAGTAAGAGGGGCAAGGGAATCTCAAAGGCTCAAATGCAGAGGAATAGATTTACTGGCTTGCAACTCAGCAGCTTAACATTATTTTAGGAAAATCAAAACAGTTCATTTCTACATCCAAATCATAACGCGGAAGCTTCCCCCAAATCCAAAAAAAATTATATGGGCACTAAGTTTTATATTTTTTATCCACTGTACATTACCTAATTTCTGCTTGCCAATATACTAAAATTGAATACACATATCAACCTGATGTTTTACTCCATCAACAATCACCCCAAAGGCCTCTGCTAGTATTAATGCAACATCTGAAGACAGCAAGAACAAAACATTGGCCATCAATTCAAACCCACAGTATTTTCTGTTTTAACACTAATAACTTAGCAAAATATTTGAAGCACTAACAATATACATTCAGGTGTTCCTCGGAAAAGCTGGTATTGCCAGCCCACTGCTATCTGCAAAGTAGGCCCGATTTATGACTGCAGGTTCGGACCAGAGCACTGAAAATACAAACAGGTATTTTGAAACTTCTTACCTATCAACTGAAAATTCTCCGCCTTCACCCTTTTCTTCAAGTGGTTTCTCAAATCGTCGTTCACGCGGTGGTCGCCTTTCGGGTCTCCTATCAATTATTTTCCCTTCACCCTGAAGCTGCTGATCCGGCCTTCTTCCAACACGTCTTATTCCTAAAAAAGAGAAGTAACATAAATAAGCAAAGTATGTTTGGAATACGAAAATTTTAGGCCTAGAATGCCCAAGAGAAAAAAAAAAAAGACATTTTTCATCTTTCACTGCACTGAAGCACTCCACTAAAAGGCAAGCCCTGGGCAGCTCCAAAATGGAAGATAGTTGACAGAACTGATTTAGGATTAATCTGGGTAGTAATGATTCATTCCCTCTTACTTTCCCAGGGACCCAGCTCAATTCTTAGAAATTTGGGCAAATATGCATTTTAGCTTTCAGGATGCTAAATATGCTTAGACCCAAAGCCACACATAAAGCAAGGAAATTAATACGGCCACCAAATAAAAATCTTCAAAATAGTAGAGGCCACAATATTTCAAATTACTCTGGAAGGGGTGGAAGAGAGAACTCTGTTCACCTCAATCATAAAACTGAGGGAGGAAAAAGGTGCCCCCTCCAGAATACCTTTCCTCTTATTTTAAGACAGCTATCTAAGCAGGGAAAGGTGTTCCCTACTATATATTTCCACAGAGGCACAGACCACACAACTCTTAAAAACATTAGTATGACACCGGTAGGAATAATCATATCTTATCATGGCAAGAGCTTTAAAGCCTGCCCGTACACTTGCGTTCCCCAGTATCTCTGAAAGCACACTACCGCGCCCCTCCTCTGAAGCAAGAGCTTTAAAGCCTGCCCGTACACTTGCGTTCCCCAGTATCTCTGAAAGCACACTGCCGCGCCCCTCCTCTGAAGCAGTGCTGAATAAACCTGCGGCACCAAGTGAAGGCTGGAGCCCTTTACTGAGTTCGTCCTTACTTTGAGGCGCTTAGAGCTGAAAGGAGAGCTAGGGCTACTGACGTGCATTATTGGTGTCCTCAAGGAAACATACTCAAGATGGCTCAGCTTTGAGGTCGGCTCTAATTCCCAGGAACTGCTTAATAACAAGATTTTGTGGCGATTCACTTTGATTCTAAGAAAGCGAAACACCAGGGCATAAGCAACCAGCTGTTCACACAAACAAAACTGATCACAAACGAAAGCTCTTCCTCGGAGACAGTTTAAGTTTCATCAGAGGTACAGCGTATTGGGTGGGGCTATGGAGCCAGCCCTCACTGCGATCCAAGCCACACACACCCAAGTGAACAATGGCTCGGGTCCACACCCAATCTCCAATAGACTTACAGAATCTTACTACATCAACTCACCCAATGGAAACGGCACCTTTTAATGTTTAAGTGTAAGAAAACGTCTCACAGACTCAAGAGATTGGAGGGTCCTGGCTCCGAAACCTTCATCTGTACTCAGCGCGTTCTGTCATCAATGCTCAAAGTTCTCGATACAGACAGGCAGGTCCCCACCAAAGCCACTACACTTTATATTTGCTGTGTCAAGGCTACACCCCCGGGATACTATACACACCTGTCCTTAATACACAAATTTTTAAAGTAACAACTACTATGTAGGAAAACATCTACTAGTATGTAGAAATACTTCTGGCTGAAACAGTCAACTCTGGAGATGCCATCAATTGAGCACTGTGCCAGCCGGAGGGTGGGGCGGGGTACCGTGGAGGGCAGAGGAAAGGATGCTCTCCGTCTCGCAGCCGCAACGCCCGGGGACGTGACAGGTGGCTGGAGCTTACTTAGCTGTGTGCACCTTTTCCGGGCATTCAAGTCACGTTCCCTGAAGCTCTCACGGGCCTGAAACGCTCATCTAAGGGAAATTAAGTTCATCTGCTCCCCCAGGATGCCTAGCGATGGCAGAACGCGGTCCGGCCCCAAGTGCAAGAGTTCTGAACCCTCGTGCCTTAAAATACTAGTTTCCAGGCAGAAGCAGTTGTGTTGTTAGTCATAATTACTTAGGATCAAACCCGCCCAGAGATTCCAGCGATGCCCCCGCGGCTCTCTGAAGGTCCGAGGCGGGGTCAGCACCCCGACCTGGGCTTGCAGGTGTCTGCTCTCCCCCCACTTTCCGACCAGGGGGCGTGCGGCGCCGCGCAGGGCGCCCCGCGCGTGCTTCCTGCTTCCGAGGGTCCCACGTGCTCGCCCCCGCACACGCGGCCGCGTCTCCCCACGCCCACCCCCCCCCGTTGCGGCCGCCTGTCACGGACGCCACCGCAGGGGGCCCGGAGCACGTGGCGGCGTCCCTGCAACTTTCCACCTGCACGAGCCGCCTCCGACGCGCCCCCCACCCCAATTGCATCCCCCCACCATCCCAACACGCACAGACACGCCGGAGGCGGCCGTGGGGGACGGCCCCCAAGTGTCCCAAGCGCGGGGGGCCCGCGTGTCCCCGAGCCCGCGCCGTCGGGGGACGGGACGGCAGCGGCGAGCGTCTCCCCCCGGGCAGCCCACCGGGACAGGGAGGACCCCCGCCGGGCAGCCCACGGGACAGGGAGGACCCCCGCCGGGCAGCCCACGGGACAGGGAGGACCCCCGCGCCCCCAACCCGGCCGGGCCCGGCGCGCGGCGATCGCGCGGGAAAGCGGGAGCCGCCGCCCGGGCGCGCCCCCCAGCCGCGGGCGCCACTCCCGGCCAGGGGGTGTCCCCGGCCCGCCGCCCCCGCGCTTCACCTTCTTTCTTGAGCGCCACGGGCGGCTGCGCCTCCTCCTTCTTGTCCACCACGCCGGCGCTGGGGGCAGCGGGTTCTTGCGGTCCTTCTGCGACTCTTTGCGCAGCTGCTTGCCGGCCGCGTTGGAGTTGGTCTGGGCCGCGGCCTGAGCTGCGCTCTTGGACCCGGGGCCCCCAACGCCGCCCCCGCCGGCTTCTTTTTCTTGTTCTCCGCTGCCTTCAACACCTCGAAGGGGTCCGATTCGTCGTCAAATAACTGGTCGAATCGATTGGTGACCACGCAGCCGAAGCCTTCCTGTAAGTGCCCAGGCATGATGGGGGCTCGGCGGCGCGTTCCTCCACGGATTGCAGCGGGCCGCGCCGAGCCAAGAGCGCCTGCTTCAGCTCTTCCCACAAGATGGCCGGGCCGAGAGAGGGGGGCCGTCTTCTCTTCCGGCGCCAGGCACACATCCGGGAGCGGCCCGCGCGCGGGGCACGCTGGGGCTTGTAGGCCCGCGCCGCCTCCCGGCCCGGGAACCGCGGCGGCTGGACTACGACTCCCAGAATGCTCCGCGCCACAACTGTTGGCGCGCGCCAGAGAGGCGGGGCCGCCCCGAGGGAAGCTGCGGCGCGCGGCTGCGGGCGGGCCGGGGGCGGAGTCCGGCCACCTGCGCCCGCCACCCTCGCACTCGCCGGCCCGGAGCTGCCTCTGAAAACAGGAAAACGTGACGGCGGACTTGGCCGGCGAAAGTTCTCTCGCTCTCCTTCTGCTGCGGCCCGCGTCCGGCCCCCGGCTAACTTTCGCCAGCTCTGAGGGAAGGTCAAGGTGACTCCCGCTGGGGCCGGCGGGGACTCTCGGACTCCGGGGCTGAGGGGGCGCGGCCGGGCCGCAGCTCGGGGGCTCTGGGGGGCGCCCTTCGCTCCCCCTGCAGCGGGTCGGGCTTTTGAGGGTTTCTGGGGGCGGAACCCGCTGGCTCTGGCGGGCGCCGGAGACGCCGGGAGACGCGGCGGCGCTCTCAGGGGGCGCGGCCGGGCCGGGCAAGGCTGGCAGTGCCCGGCGTCGAGTGCCCCGGCCGGCGAGACCGCGGGCCCGGGACCAGCGCGGCCCCTCCACGGCCCGTCCTGCGCCGGCCGCTCGCGGGTTTGGGGGCTGCGGGGCGGCGAATCTGGGGGCGCCCCGGGTCCCTCGGGGCTCCCGAGCGTCCGCGCGTGTCGGGACACGGCGTGCCCCTGGCGTCCCCACTTGTGGGGGCACGGACACAGAACAAAAGGAAACGCGTCTTCCAGGTGCCGGGGGCGGGCGCGGCGACCCCCGGAGCCCCCGGTCGGAGGCGGCGGGGCGGAAGTGCGCCCCTCCCTCTACGGCGCGTCCCACCCGCCCGAGCCCGCGGGACTCGCTGACCCTCCTCTAGCATCCCAACGCTGCATTCTAGGAAGCAACCCCGGTTCGCTTCTCAATAGAAGACTCCAGAAACAGCTGGTGTGACCAGAGGTCCCGGAGAACAGAATCTTCCCGACTTCTGGGCCCGGAAACCGAACCGGTGATCCCGATTTCTGGGCCGGGAGACGCGACGGCCGGAGCGCGCCGGGCTTGTGGCGCGCAGTCGTGGTTTTGTTGCTGATGCTTCGCCGTCACCTGTTTTCTCTCGCCCCGCGCAGCCCCCCCACGCCCATCAGCTCCTGTCCTTTGCCCCCTACTCAGCTCCCGCCCACCCACTCGGCCCTTCCCAAGATCCCAAACGAGAGGATCTTCCCCATCTCTTGTCCCGCCCCTATGGATGTGGCTCCGGTGCGACTGGGGCGCGCCAAGCGCTCAAACCGTTTCTCTGTCTGGTGCTGAAATCGGCCCCCGTCCTCTTCCTCTTCCTCCCGCTCGCCGGCTGCTGCCGCAGTCTGGAGATAAACTTGGTATCCTCCCACCAACGTGGAAAAAAGGCTGTTTTTCCCCTTTTTTCCCCCACAGTGAGAAGAATATAGAATTCAGAGACGGTCACTTGGCTACTTCTACCTCTGGACCTAGTGGGCCGTCCCTAAGTTGTTTCTGTCCTCCGTGTAAATCTCTGCTTTCCTCAGTACCCTTTCTGAACGTCAAGCGTTATTACAATCAGAATATTTAAAGGCTTGGGGAGATGCCTCAAAGGGCTGGGACCCAGGCTTAGGAGGCAGGAAACAAGGATTTGAGCCTGCCACCTCATGGTCCCCCATACTCTGCCTAGAGGGGCCCCTAAATTTCTTAAATAAAGAACGCTTTTTTAAAGTATTGTGTGCCTGACTGATAGTACAGGGTAGGGCATATTGCCTTCGCACGTGACCGCTTGGGTTCCCCAACACCCAGTATGGTCTGCGCTGATCAGGAACCGTCTCTCACTACAGCTGACTGGAGCCGCAAAACAAAAAAAAACAACTTTTAAGTTTTCAAAAAATAAGAAAGAAAAACTTGTACATAGGAGACTAGTGTTGCTGTGAATTTATGGAGTTCTCTTACACATTCCAAAGAAATTTCTGACAAACATGCAAACATGCAAACTGAAGTGCTTTCAACGGTCTTGTCTTCTAAGATTTGATTGAAAACGAACTTTTTTAAAGCCCATTTTAATTTACTTAGTTGTTTCGTGGGTCCACACCCAGCAGTGCTCAGGGGCTAGTCCCAGTTTATTGCTCTGGTTGCCCCTGGTGGTGCCCAGGGGACCATGTGGTGCCAAGGATTAAACCCTGGCCTCCCGCCTGCAACACGTGTGCTCAACCCTTTGAACTATCTTCCTAGCCACTTAAAGCCTATCTTCAAAGTATACAAATAAAACTTAAGATGGTCACTTACATCTCACACAATCAATTATTATTTTATAAGTGATTCTTTTCACTCGTTTCCTTTGTTCTAGGAAGTTAAAATAGTCTTTAAAAATATTTCAGAGTTCCTGCTACTCTCAATAGAAAGATATTGACTGAATAACCTCCAGGGAGAAGGAAAGGAAACTTCTGGCAGTCTGTTATTCAAATTAAAACCATGAGATTTAAAGAGACATGCCCTAAGATACCACTGATCAGAAAGGCCTAAATACCAGCTCTGCCACACGCTTGAATACCATTATTCTCTAAAAGAACCCCATGCACTTTGATAGCTGTATCTGCGACAAGCTCTCCTAAGCATTTTCAGCAGCAAATGATGGAAATCATCCAAATATCTTGAAAAAATAGCTAATGTAGTTGCCTGATATAAGTGAAACTGAAAGAGTATTGCTGCTCCTTTCAACTTTGAGCTGCTTCTTAGGATGTTGGTAATTACCAGCCACATTAGAGCTTGCCTTTTTAATAATATGAATTATTAATACATTTTCAGTAATATCAGTCCTCTTTGTTACTATAAATAATTACCAACAACTACTACAACGAGCATTTACTATGCCCTCAGAACTTTACAAAGTATTGTACTTGCGTTATTTCCTGTAATTCTCAGAACAACACGATTGTTCTGACAGCAAATACCTCATTTCACAGCAAACAAGTTAAGTTCCTGTCCTAAATTCACACTGTCTGTGAGAATCCAGGCAGTCTGATCTCAATCTAAGCAGATCCTTGATCCTTGTGAGGGGCACAGTTGAAGGAACAAGATTCTTTTTTCCATGTGTGTTGTCAAAGGTGCTGTTTGGGCCACACCCAGCAGTGTTCGGTGTTCATGGCTTACTCCTGGCTCAGTGCTCAGGGAGCACCCATGGGCTGGAGGATCATATGGGATGCTCAGGATCTAACCCAGGTTGGCCACATGCAAGACAAGCACCTCCCTGCTGTACTGTCGCTCAGGCTTGGGAAACCGGCTGTCCTTTTCTGTCTTAACACTTTGGAAACAATAGTTACACATGTCACATATACATAAATAACCGACTATAATTTTTATTTTCTTTTTAAAAATTTTGTGACTATAGCATAGCCTGAAAACAATGGATATTAGGTACAAAAACAGTGAGTGTGGTTCTTGTGAAGGAAAGCCAAACCTGTGAGGGTGGAATGCTGAGTATGATATTGCAAGTCTTGGCACTTGCTAAAATTAGAAGATCAAAGTTGAACATAGAAATATTACTCTATTTTGCTGCTTCAAACTTCTTTGGGAGGTTGATGTTCTTGATTTTAAATTCCTTCATGTATGTGCCTGGTACTGTGCTGAGAAAACGCATTGTTGAGATATAATTTCCATGCTGTGTAGTCCACCTTAAACAAAAGGCTTAGTTCACTTTAAATAACACTTAAAAGTGTATTAATGGGGGCCCAGCGGGTAGGGCGTTTTGCACGTGGCCGGCCCATGCCGGCCTAGGTTCGATCCCCGGCATCCCATATGGTACTCCGAGCACCGCCAGAAGTAATTCTTGAGTGCAGAGCCAGGAGTAACCCCTGAGCATTGCCGGGTGTGACCCAAAAAAGAAAAAAAAGTGTATTAATGGAAGGAGGGAAGAAAGTGCACAGTGGGGTGGGAACTTTTCCTTTCTCTAAGGCATCCATAGATTTCACGGGAAATGGTTGATGTAGCGTGCGCACATTAACTTCAGGCGTATGACGACAGAGAGAATGTAAGTGTCAAGAGTCGGGGCCTGAGAGGTGGTTCAGTGGGCAAAGCAGCTCTGCTTGTGGCACCACCAGGAGTGATTCCTGAGTGTAATCAGGAGTAAGTAGCCCCTGAACATCGTCAAATGTGCCCCAAACACATCAAGCTAGTCCTGTAACCATCCCCATGACCTAATTTTAGAGTGGTTCATGACCCCACAAAGAAACACCTGTTGTCAGCCACTGCCGTTGCCTCCACCCTATACCTAGGCAACCACTAATCTTTCTGTCTCATTCTGGACATTTCACGTAAGTGAAACCACATAATATATAGCTTTTGTGACTGACTGCTTTCACTTAGCATAATGTTTTCTAAGTTCATCCATGCCATAGCATGTGTTAGTACTTTATTCCTTTTTATGATTGAATATTTCATTGTATGCGCTTGCACTTGCCTTCCTGTTCAATTTGCTCAAGCAGGTGCCAGTAGCGTCTCCATTCATTGGGAATGGGGGGCCATTATTGTTATTGGTTTTGGCATATCGAATACACCACAAGTAGCTTGCCAGGCTCTGCCGTGGCTCTGGGTTCATCCCAGGGGGGCTCAGTCTTTTTCTGTGTCAGGTCATCAACCATCCAGGGCCCATGGGGCAGAGCCCTGAGTGTAGACATTGTATTTAGAGACTATATTTATCCATTCATCAGTTGATGGACTTGACAGCTACATTTTGGCTATTATGAATAGTGCTGTTAAGAATATATAGGTGCCACAGCGATAGCACAGCGAGGAGGGTGTTTGCCTTGCACGTGGCCCACCTGGATTCAATCCCGACACTCCATATGATCCCCCAAGCACCGCCAGGAGTAATTCCTGAGTGCAGACCTAGGAGTAACCCCTGAGCATCACCAGGTGTGACCACCCCCCAAAAAAAAGAATATATAGTGCTTGGGTGAACATGTTTTTATTTCTTTTGAATATGTTTATAAGTAGAATCGCCAGGTCATAGAGATCTGTTTTGAGCTTGCTTTCCAAAGAGGTATACATTTTACAGTTCACCAGCAATTTTTAGAGTTCCTATTTTTCCACATTTTCACAGTAATTATATTTTCTTGGAGGTCGGAGAGTTGGGACAGTACCCAGCAGTGCCCATGGGCTACTCCTGCTTTGTGTTTAGGGGTCACTCCTAAAAAGTCCTATGAGACAGTAAGGTTTCAAAATTGAAATGCATGCAAATCATGTGTTCCAGTTGTTTGAACTATATCCCCAGCCCTATATTGATTGTCTATTGATTATAGTCATCTTGATGATATTGTAGGTTTTTTTTTGAATGAAGTCCTTTGTTTTGCTTTTTTGAGTCACACCCAGCAATACTCAGGGGTTACTCCTGACCATGCTCAGGGGACCATATGGGATGCTGGGGGTCGAACCTGGGTTGGCTGCATGCAAGGCAAATATCCTACCCACTGTACTCTCTCTCCGGCTCCTCTTACTCCTCTTATTGTAGTTTTCACTTGTGTTTCCCTAACAGCTAAAAATGAAGATCCAGGAGGAGTCACATCCAGCAGTTCTCAGGAATTACTTCTGGTGGAGCTTAGGGGACCATATGGGATGCCTAGGATTGAACTCAGGTTGGCCACATACAAGGCAAACACCCTACTGGCCATTTTTAAATAGCTGGTAGACGAGATGTTTTTTTAAAAAGTCTATTCAGGGGCAGGAGCAATAATACAGCAGATATGCATCTAAACATTTTAGAGAACTTAATTCATTTAAAACTCGGTAACTGTACAGTCAGTATTACCATTGGCCCATTTTACATACAGGACCTGAGGCATGAAGCTTCAATAAGGAGCCAAGTGACCTTGAATCAGTACTTGGCAATGGCCACAATTAAGACACACACGAGTCAGGTTCCGTATCAATGTGCTGACACTATGCATGTGCATGTTATCGCCCATCTGTGAGAGTCTGCCCATGAGGGAGTAAATCAGTGGAATCCTCTCCAACTATTATAGCAGGAAAAACACGGGAGTTGAGCCTATTTAAGGAAGGAGGGCAGAAAGTGCGCTGCAGGGTGGAAACTTTTCCTTTCTCTAAGGCCGTGTCCATGGATTTGCAGGGGATGGTTGATGTACTGTAAGCGCTTTAACTTCAGGCACATGACAACAGATATAATGTAAGTGATCCTCATACATGAAGATCTTGTTGGCCAGAGTGGAGCTTGGTCTTGATCCTGTCCATCTGACCTTGATTCTAGCAAGCTGCTGTGGAATAAAGGTGCTCCCAGCAAGCCCACCGCACTCCGGGGCTTTGTGGCCTGGGAGCTGTTTCTTTTTCCCTTCTTCATCCTCCCCTTTGCTGTTGTCGCCATGATGCCCACAGATTGCCCACTTGAGTTCTGTGCTTGTGTACTTAGTTGCCTCATTTCTTAATTCAAGCTTCCGTTTATCAGCTAAATGGGGGATGGAGTTAATTGAGTCTTTAGGAATGGAATCCCAAGGGCTCTCTTAGGATTGTGAGGATTCAATGAGTTAAAACATGTAAGACATTTACATGTTTTACATGTAAATGTAGAACATGGCATAGAATGGGGCTGGAGCAATGGTGCAGTGGGGAGGGTGTTTGTCTTTCACACGGTATAAAACCAGTTCAACCCTCAGCATCTCATGCAGTCTCCTGAGCACTGCCAGGAGTGATTCCTGAGTGCAGAGCTAGGAATAACCCCTAAGCATCATTGGGTAGACCCAAAAAGCCAAACATTCACTAATTAAAAAACAAGGCGTAGAATGCTCCAAAAAGAAGAGGAGGAAATAAATGTCTCTTTGGGGCAGCTAAATCCACTAAATCACAGTCCTCCGAGTGTCCTGGGATTAGCTGCCAGCACCTTTTCTACAGGAAAAGCAAAGGAAGAGATAGTATACACAGTTAAGTCAATTTTGCCACTTGGCATCAAGTGTGGGTATTGAATGTGAGGAAGAAGGCCACTGTGTTTGCTACAGAAATGTTGGGGGCACAGCACAAATCATCACTTAGGGACTCTCCATAGCTCCTGAAGAGGTGCCTGGTGACGTAGACCTAAATGATCTGAAGATACCTTTTGAAATGGTGTTTGCACCCCACATTCACAGCAGCATTATTTCAACAGCCAAGACATGGATTCAGTGTAAAGGCTCAGTCACAAAAGGGTGGATAACACAGTTGTGGTGTGTGTGGGAAGCTACTCTGCCACTGGAGAAGAGGGAAGAAAGTGTGCCCATTGGGGGTAGCAGAGAGATCTTAAGGTGGTAATGCTAAGTGAGGTCGCTTGTCACTTGTCTTGCCCATTGTTCATCAATTTGCTCGAGGGGGCGCCAGTAACGTCTCCATTCGTTGGGAATGAGGTCCATTATTGTTACTGTTTTGGGCATAAGTCATGACAATTATTAATGGGTTTAATTATATATGGAGTATGAAAAACTGAAGCAAATATACTGAGGAAAAGAACAAGACTAATCACAGCCCATTCCTACACAGGGTGAAGGGGCAGGCAGTGAGCCAAGGAGGTGGAGAATGAGCAAAGGAATCCTTTTTGTAGTAGGATGTCATTGGAACTTTGGTGATCTCAGTGATGACAACTGTACATGTAGAAAGTGTACCCCTGTCTGTTCTGGGACCGAGCAATAGTACAGCTGGAAGGCCATTTGCCTTGCCCACAGTCTACCGGGGTTTGAATCCCAGCATCCCATATGGTCCCCGAACACCACCGGGAGTAATTTCTGAGTACAGAGCCAGGAGTAACCCCTGAATATCTTGGTTGTGACCCAAAAAAGACAAATAAGATCAAATGGAAGTGTCTGCTCTGGGTACACCCAGCATTGCTGGACCCAAACATCACTACCTCACAGGGCCCCAGCACTGAGCATGGTCTCAAATTCAGTCAGGCTGAGTGTGGCCAGGAGTGGCCCCAGGGCCTCTGAAAACCACTGAACTGCTGCATAGCCCTCTTCCTCCCTGCCACAATGTGACTGACCATGTATTTGGAGCTAGAAAACACCTCTCTCTTGGGGACATGAAGCAGCCTTTTTATTGGGGGGGTCTCACCTGGCAATGCTCAGGGGTTACTCCTGGCTCTGCACTCAGGAATTACTCCTGGCGGTGCTCAGGGGACCATATGGGATGCCGGGGATCGAATCTGGGTTGGCTGTGTGGAAGACAAACGCCTACCTGCTGGACCATCACTCGGGCCTCATTCAGTCACCTTTCTTCCTCTTTCTCCACCGCTACAAACTTCCCTCATCATTCCTTTAAAAGTATATCAGGCCAAGGAGACGGTTGTGGTGCATCTTTGCATGCAGGAGCCCCCCGTGGATCCCAGCAGCACAGGGTTCCACAGCATCTTATATGTGTGTCTTGCAGGGAGGGCTGGAGCATCACTACCGTGCCCCCAAAAAGGGTTTCCACTATATAAAAATTCCTAAGTGCTTTTATAAAAAAAAATTAAATTATCTCCTTCTCCTCCTTCTCCTCCTCCTCCTCTTCCTCCTTTTCCTTCTCCTCCTCGTCCTCCTCCTTTTCCTTCTCCTTCTCCCCTCCTCCTACTCCTCTTTTTTTCCCTTTCCCCTTTCTTTTCCACTTCCCCTTCCCTCTTCCTTTCCTCCTCCTTCTCCTTTTCCTTCTCCTCCTCCTCCTCCTTGTTTTTTGCAATCAATCTGAATCATATGAGCTTCTGCTCACAAAGCAATTTCTTTCCACAGCCCCTCACTCTACCTCAAAATAGAATTCTCTGGAAGCACCCTTCTCGAAGACAGACACTTGGTCTGCAAAAGAGTCAGAGCCAGATCTATGTTTATCATGTTAGAAAGATGCTAAAAGACAGGACAGATATCCCGAAGCTGTCTTGCATGTCCTCACAAGGTAAGAAATGCCTACCACAGGGCAGGGCAGAGCTCACAGGGACTCCTGAGACAAGGCCGTGTCCAAGCAAATCAACGAGGCGCGCCACATCCCCTGTGACTGTGTTTTCCAGAGGTGAACGTGACAGTGTCTCCTCCCACACACTCCCCTGCAATGTGATCTTGCAACTCCCCGTCAAGAGGTGGAGGCCAATGTCCTTCCCTGTGAGTCTGGGCTATTCTTAATGACTTGCTTGACCAATATAATGTGTTGCAAGCGATGTTTCAGGTCTTGCAAAGTAGGTTATAAAAGCATTTCAGTTTCTGTCTGGGTCTCATGGACCGCTAACACCCCCCTCCTTCACCACCACATGCTTCGTCTCTGTCTCTCTGTGTCTCAATCTCTCTGTCCCTCTCTGTCTCTTTCACATACACAGAAACACAGAGATATTCTTGGTGTAGGTGCCAGCCCCAGGAGACTTCCTAGCCAACAGTGGCATCAGTTGCCAACTTAGTGAGAGACATCTTGGATGCCCATCTTCGTGGGGGAGTATTATTACCTCTTCCCACTTATCTTCTCTGCAGGAGAGGGACTTGCCCCCAGGCAAGAAACACTTCAACAGAACACCAGACCCCTTTAGGCACTTGGCTTCTTTCAGCCCCCAGAATTCCCCAGGTAGGTCATTCCTCTGCAGGAGTCAAGGACAGCCAGAGTCAGGAAATAACCCAAGGGAGAAGAACTTTGAGTTAGAGACTTTGAGTCAGGGCTTAAATGATTTTTTTTTTGGCATAGCACATATATACTGCTTTTTATCAACTGTTAACAAACATGCTCAAAAATAAAATAATCTTAATGTAAACATGGGAACAATTTTTGTAATTCTATTGTAGCATCTTCAAAATGTTATACCAACCCCAAGCACCACTGAGGGTTGCCCTGGTGGCCTCTAGAATACCAGCCCTGGCATTGTACCTTTTAGTCTGGTTGGCCAAGTACCACCAGGAGTGGCTCTGTTCACTGTTTGGAAGCTCCCTCTTAAGAACTCAATAAAACAAAACATCCCATGATTCTCACCCAACCCTAGTGAGACTCACTTTTGTGAGTCTCAGAGAGAAGGTTCAGCATCACGACATTGAAACCTGATAACTGTCCAGTCAAGTTCAGTCAATGGTATCCCACTAATGTTGGTGACTTCGTTGTGAGGAATGTTTCCTGCTTAGGTTTGGGATAGTGAATAAGGGGTATGTGGGAACCCTCCATGCTCTCTTCACAGTTTTATCACTTGTATCTCTTCACTTGCCTTCCCATTGTTCATCAATTTGCTTGAGCGGGCACCAGTAACATCTCATACATCCTGTCAAGAGCTAGGGTAGCCCAAGGGCATCTGCTCGCTCTAGGAACACAAAGAACCTCAGACCATTCCTTCAGGTCATGAGAATGAGGTCTATAATTATTACTGGTTTTTGGCATATCAAATATGACACAGGTACCTTGCCAGGCTCTGCCGTGCGGGTGGTATACTCTCAGTAGTAGGCTCTCATCTCATGCATTTACTGATGAATCACAATGGGGAGAGGTAACTGACCACAAATTCTATATTTAACACGCACTGGATAAGTTCACCTGAGCTCAGCCAGGAGTGATCCCTGAGCACAGAGCCAAGAGTAAGCCCTGAGCACTGCTAAGTGTGGCCCAAAATCGTAGACAGAAAGAAAGAGAGATGAGATTTTGTACTCAATGATCTAAAAGACATTTTATTTTGCATTTAACGCCATATGTAATTTACATACTATACAGCTATAATACCTGAGTTGAGAAGAGTGATTTTCTGTCCCCTATCCAAAGCCTTGGCAGCCAAAAGTCTTCAGAAACCACACAATTTCAAACTTAGGATAATGCATGCATATAAAGCAATTTTATAACACTCCAGCGAGGTGCTCAGCCGACCCAGGATCATCATCAAACATTATTCTGCAGTAAAATGCATGAATATTCATAACAAGTGGGAAATTAACACTATAAATAGCCATATAATTTGTAAGCTTAGTTCAAATGTTGCCACTAAATTAATTCAGTTCAAGTCTTGCCAGAAATGGGCTGCCAAAGGAAACCAAACAGCACCAACTTTCAGCCTGTAGAACTTTTCAAAAGCTTTCTATGTTCACCCCAGCACCAACCGAGAGGTAGTCTTTATTTTAAAAGAACTTTTTTGCATTTGTATACACTTAAATTGCAAGTTATTTGTTATAATGTGACTTAACTGTTCACGTTTACATCGTGTATCCTTCCTTCCTTCCTTCCTTCCTTCCTTCCTTCCTTCCTTCCTTCCTTCCTTCCTTCCTTCCTTCCTTCCTTCCTTCCTTCCTTCCTTCCTTCCTTCCTTCCTTCCTTCCTTCCTTCCTTCCTTCCTTCCTTCCTTTCTTTTAATTTTTTTTGCTTTTTTTGGGTCACACCCGGCAATGCTCAGGAGTTTCTCCTGGCTCTGCACTAAGGAATTACTCCTGGTGGTGCTCGGGGGGACCATATGGGATGCCGGGATTGAACCGGTGCAAGGCAAACACCCTACCCACTGGGCTATCACTCCAGTCCCAGAAGTCCTTTAGATATGTGGAAACTTATAATCACAAAGCAGCTAGTTTTCATACACAAGATGCCACATTATTTTTGAATACCACTTGTATCACTTGTCTTCCCATTGTTCATTGATTTGCTTGAGCTGGCACTAGTAACATCTCCATACGTCCTGTTGCAAAGTGTACCCCAGGGGCATCTGCTTGCTCCAGGAACAGGAAGAGCCTCAAACCATTCCTTCAGGTCATGGGAATGAGGACCATAATTGTTACTGGTTTTTGGCATATCAAATAAAACACAGGTAGCTTTCCAGGCTCTGCCGTGTATTTGAATACCAAATGCTATTATTTTTGTTGAGATCTAGTTTTTTCAAATCTAAGATGAAATCATTTGTTTGTTTTGAACATTTTCAGAGAATTGAGCATTACCTTAAAATCTTGAGTCCAACCAAGGTCCATGTTGAAGAAAAGCTCTAACCCCATCACTCCTGTATTTGAAACTCTTCCATGGTTTGTTAGAATTGTTTTACACTTCCTCTGTCCAGGGCAGTTTCCTATGTCTATCGGGATTTATAACGCCCCTCCCCCCAGTGTTATCTGTCTATGAAGGGGAGTGGTGTTGAGAGGGGGAGGAGCCAGTGGGAGACGGGCAGGAAATGTGATGAGGGATCCAAGGGATGAGTCTGAAAGGGTTCTGACAGGAGATGATCAGGAAGTGCCAAGTCCAATTCTTCTCTGGCCCTTGTATCCTGACTTTGCTTTCCTTAGTGTTGTTTCCCCAACAGACTGTCCTTCTGTCTTCAGGAATCAGATCCATTTCTCATGGTCAACTATTATCACACTCAGAGTAACTTGCTTGATCTTCCCCTTGAGCAGAGAAGTTCTCAAGAGTAGAAGATGTCCAGTTTTGGCCCTGGGTCTTTCTTATATGGAAGAGCATCTGAGGACCATGGGAGACGATAGGACAAAAAGTCAGCCAAATGCAGAGAGGTCAGTACAGTCATTTGGTTCTGGTGCTCTAACTGGTTATTGTACTCTGAACCGACAGTTGCTTTCGTCTCCATTTTGACTTTGCTTTCCTTAGTGTTGTTTCCCCCCAACAAATTCATCTCCTTGTTGACAAAATAAGATCCTGATAGAAGGATTCTAATGTGTTGCTCCAGTCTCTAACTATCTTCAATCTGTGCAGATAAAGAGCCTGAGCTCTGTTCAGAGAACAGGGCAGTGACTTAGAGCAGGCTTCTTCATCCTTTTCACACCTATGGGCTGGAGAAAATAGAAATTTTTGTGGACTGGCAGATTGCAAAGACTGAAACAAAAATCAATGCATTTTATTTATTAAATCTCATGTTATGAAATTATGATTTTTACCTAGGATAACATCTGCTGCTGCTGCTTAGGGCTTAGATGATTTGATAGATACAGCAGAGCATTGTTTATGAGAGATGCAACATTGCAAAACGTCCATTTCATCTCTGTTTTTTATTATGGTCGTGGCTGTAAAAAGTCTTCATACAACTAGGTAGTTGAAAATATGATGAACAATTTGTTAGATTCATTACTCAGAGACAGATATTCTATTTCAAGTGATATCCAAAAATTTGAGACAATAATTGCATTTTATGTATGGGTACCACAGTGACATCAGAAGCCAACTCCATCTGCTTTTCTTTTTCACAAGGATCAGTTGCACATGATTTTATATATATATGACTTATATATAATTTTATATATTATATATGATAAATGCATATGTATGATTTTAGGATTGTTACTCCAGAGCTTACCTTTATGAGGATTTTCATTTTATACAGGGAAATAACCATTAAAGTTCTTATATAATGCTCTTAAAAGGAAACTTATTATGTTGAATATGACTCATGGACATCAACAGCAATAAAAAATTATCCCCAGAGTGGAACCATTTCTATAGCTCTGTCTTGAGTACAACTATCTCCCTCTTGAGTATGACTATACCAAGGATCCCACTTCTTTGGAATGCATCCATTTTATTTTTTTAGTGTAAAACTATTTGCACAAGGCTTTGAAAAGAAATATCAAGTTCAAAAGGCTAAAGATGGGGCCAGAACAATAGTAGAGTAGGTCGTGAGTTTGTCTTGCATCTGGCCGATCCAGGTTTGACAACTGACATCCCTTATTGTTCCCTGAGCATTGCCAAGAGTAATTCCTGAGTGCAGAGTCAGGAGCAACCCCTGACGCTGAGCATCATTGGGTGTTACCCAAAAAAGCAAGAAGAGAAGGAGGAGGAAGAGGAGGAGGAGGAAGAGAAGAAGGAGAAGAAGGAGTAGGAAGAGAAGTAGAAGAGGGGGGAGGGAGGGGAGATGGAGGGGGGAGAGGGAGAGGGAGAAGAAGAGGAGGAAGAAGAAGGAGAAGGAGGAGAAAGACTTTTACCTCTTCCCTCAGTTTAGATGGTGTGCAAGAGCCCTTCCTTTCTGTAAACAGCTCCCTTCTTTGCAGACAGATGCTCCCTGTAGGTCATACATAAGTGGTAATGGACAAAACTTTCAGATGCTCAGCTTCCTTTGACTTCATACTCACTGCTGAGCAACATCCAGTCATGCTCGAAGCACTGTCAGGACACACTCAATTGCATGAGCTCTAATTTAAACCTTGCACTTAACAATACTCATTAAGGGGCTGGAGCAATAGCACAGAAGGTAGGTCGTTTGCTTTGCATGCGGCCAACCTGGGTTCAATCCCTGGCATCCAGTATGGTCCCTGAGCACCGCTAGGAGTAATTCCTTAGCAAAGAGCCAGGAGTAACTCCTGAGCATTGCTGAGTTTGATCCAAAAAGCGAAAAAAAAAGAAAAACTCATTAAGGCATTGAATATCTCTGAGCTAGTGAACAGTTGCAGTAAGTCTAGGCAGCAGTTCTTCCCTACAGTCTTCGTGTTCACTAGGCTTCGTGAGGTGAAGTAGAGCATGGGTCTTCATGTCATGCTTCATCAAGTTGAATCATGAGCTATCTTGATTCTTTTATTCTCTCTACAAACTTGCTTCTTAACCTTAATGGCTATATCACAGTTCTCCTCTAAATGGTGTTGTGCCAAAGCAAGGTAGCCCCAGTGTTTTTGTGGCTTTGAGGAGAACAAATTTCTCATACAACATCTAAGTGGCAAAGCTTTACTAAATAAGATGCCCAGAGCAGCAACTTGTCACAAGCCTTTGCCTTCCTTCCTTCCATCCTTCCATCCTTCCTTCCTGCCTTCCTGCCTTCCTGCCTTCCTGCCTGCCTGCCTGCCTTCCTGCCTTCCTTCCTGCCTGTCTGCCTTCCTGCCTTCCATCCATCCTTCCTTCCTTCCTTCCTTCCTTCCTTCCTTCCTTCCTTCCTTCCTTCCTTCCTTCCTTCCTTCCATCCTTCCATCCTTTCTTCCTGCCTTCCTGCCTTCCTGCCTGCCTGCCTGCCTTCCTGCCTTCCTTCCTGCCTGCCTGACTTCCTGCCTTCCATCCATCCTTCCTTCCTTCCTTCCTTCCTTCCTTCCTTCCATCCTTCCTTCCTTCCTACCTTCCTCCTCTCATTCTTTCCTTCCTTCTCTTTCTTTGTTTCTCTCTTTACTTCTTCTTCCATCCTTCCTTCCTTCCTCCTCTCACTCTTTCCTTCCTTCTCTTTCTTTGCTTCTCTCTTCTCTTTCTTCCTTTCTTCTTTCTTATTGTTTCATTTGGTTTTCAGATACACACCCTTTTGTGCTCAGGCTTGCTCCTGGTTTTTTGCTCAAGGATCACTCCTGGCAGAGTTGGGAGACCATATGTGGTGTTAGTGATCAAACCTTGGACTGTTGTGCAAGGAAAGGCATTACCCATTGTAATATCTTTCAGGTCCTCATCATTATTTTCATTTGACTTTTCTCACTTTTTTTTTTTTTTTGCTTTTTGGGTCACACCCGGCAATGCTCAGGGGTTACTCCTGGCTCTGCACTCAGGAATTACTCCTGGCGGTGCTTGGGGACCATATGGGATGCCAGGGATCGAACCCAGGCCGGCATCGGCTGGCCGTGTGCAAGGCAAATGCCCTACCCTCTGGGCTATCACTCCAGCCCCACTTTTCTCACTTTTTATTTGGTCACATAATCTTTATGCCAAAATCTAGTAACAATTATGAACCTCAATTCCATGACCTGAAGAATGGTTTGAGGCTCTTCCTGTCCCTGGAGCAAGCAGATGACCTTGGGCTACACTTGCTTGCAACAGGACGTATGGAGATGTTATAGGTGCTACACTTGCTTGCAACAGGACGTATGGAGATGTTATAGGTGCCAACTCGAGCAAATCGATGACCTATGGGAAGAAAGATATGGGAAGAAAGAGAAAGAGATGACTGTTGGTGACTAGATAAATAAAGCACATGATGCTCTGATGAGAGCTTCAAGTCAGAATGCTGGAGCTGGAGAGGTTGAACGCTGCCTCAGTGGAGGTCCTATAACTGCTCTATTTCTGCTTCCTTTCTGGGAAGAATCTTATAGAAAGCCCATTACAAAGATGTTTGTCCTAATAAACTAAGACTCTCAGATGTTTGAAAGTCTAGCCCAGATAGATGAAGATAGTTAAACACTTGACCAAAGAATGTTGTTGTTCTCCTTTTTGGTAATGGTTCTAAGCAATAACTATTGAACGTGGAGGAGAGTCGGGGCTCTCAGTCTATGATGCTGTTAGAACTCTTGACCTCATGCATTTTCTTTCTTGTTTCTGTCTCTTCTTATTCCTTAAAGCAGGTGTCCCTGCTTTAAACCTGCTAGACCGGACCTGTCCCTAGCATTTAACTAAAGTCCAGAATCTTATTAAAATTTCTATTCTACCTATGGGCACATCTCTTCGACTCCACCGTTCTCCCTGCATTAACATACGCCTTAGAGACCTGGGCCCCTACGAAAGCAGGATGAGAATGCTATTCCGGTCTCCCAGAGAGGCATCGAAAGAGCTATGCTTGGAATATCACATCTCACTCAAGTGAGAGAAGGAATCCGGAGTTCTGACCTCCGTCGCTATTCCAGAATCAGGGACGCTGTCTCGTTTGCCAAGGCATCGAAAATCAGATGGGCTGGACATGTAATGCGATTTGGAGACAACCGCTGGACTAGAGCCGTTACCGACTGGATCCCACGGGATGTCAAAAGATCACGTGGCCGCCCACCTACGAGATGGTCAGACTTCCTTGTTAAGACCCTGAAGGAACGGTTTGAGGCTCTTCATATTCCTGAATCAACCAGATGCCATTGGGCTACATTGGCACGTGATAGGGTCCAATGGAAATGTTACTGGTGCCCGCCGAGCAAATCGATGAATAACGGGATTCAAGTGATCAAGTGATTCTACCTATGCAAATATTGAACAAATTTGAAAGCTTGCATGGCATCATTTGACAGAATTTTGGAATATATTACACCCAATGCCTTGGCCAGGGCTTACAATGAAACTAAGCTTTAAGTACCCTTTACTTTAATGTCTAACAGACGTTCCTTTTTCTCTTTTTGGCTCATGGTGTGCATTCTGAAGCACTAACATTACCATTTCTTTAGGACCATCACTACTTTTACTCCTGAATATTGTTCTTTATTTTTTCTTTTTTGGGTCACACCCACCAACAGTCAGGAGTTATTCCTGGCTCTGCACTCAGGAATTAATCCTGGCAGTGCTTGGGGACCGTATGGGATGCTGGGAAATTGAATGTGGGTCAGCCACATGCAAGGCAAACGCCTTATTTGCTGTGCTGTCGCTCCAGTCCCAACCTGAATATTGTTCTTGCCTCTCTTAAAAAAAGATTAAAAGTATTCCATTGTATAGATGTATGAGGGAGAGATAGTCCATTGTATAAGAAGTATGAGAGAGAGAGAGAGAGAGAGAGAGAAGAGTACCTGCCTTAGAGGCAGGTTTTGGGGGTGGAGGGGGGGGATGGAAACAGGGCGCACTGGTGTTGGGGAATGTGCACTGCTGGAGATCTGGGTATTGGAACACTGTATGACTGAAACTCCATCATGAACAGCCTTGTAATAGTCCATCACACGGTGAGTCAAAAAAATAAAAAAGATTAAAGGAATTTGCTCTTTGGCTTTTTCTGTCTCTTTTTTTGTAAAGATTCACATTTTATGGAAGAAATCACTTGTTTTCCAAAATATTCAAACATTATTAGAAGACTATACAGATGAACTTGATAAAATACTCATTCAATTGTGTTATCAACAGCAAGGTTGGCACAATACAGACATTCCAAGGCCCCGTCTCCTGCCTGTAACCCATACTTCAGATGTTCCCTTGCCCTGTGAGCATCCCACTGTCCCCACAACAATGTAGCATCCAAGCCATGTAGTGGCTACATGGTTGGGAAGAAATTTGTTGGTGAAATTCTACGAAATGTCTTGTAGCCCATCCATTTGAGAAACAGGGGCTTAGAGGACTTGCTGTGTAAATGGAGGGTCATGAGTCCAAATCCCTGTGTCCTCACATGTGATAAATGTGATCCTGGCAACTCTGGCATCTGAGTCTAGCATCTCTGCTGTCTGTGATCCTTGGCACAAGTAATTCCCAGCTGTCCCACTGTTAGGCATTGTGAGAATCACACAGGGGTTGTGACCTCCCAGTGAGCCCTGCAACTATAAAACAGATGAGAAATGGCCCAGCTTCACCACAGATCTAGGAGAGATGCCAGCAGCTGATCATCTCAGCCCAAAGGCTCCTGGAGCACCTCCAAACTTCACAGAGCTGGTATCCCAGTAGTACAGCAAATTAGATGGGAAAGTTGTGTAGAAGCCCACTAAGCTCAGTGAGTGAAAACAATAACAGAGAAGGCTCAACTTGCACCTCCTAGCTCAGTAAATCCTCAATGACTTTAGGAACACCATTATGAGATTTAAGCCATGTAAAGTAAATTGTTTTCTGCCTGCTAAGGGAGCCCGTTTGGTGGGGAGGAGTGGTGGAAGGAAGGTCACATTGGTGGTGGAGCACTGAATACCTGAAACAACCAGAAACCAATTTGTCAATCAAATTAAGTTATATATATATAAATAAAAAAGACAGATGAGTGTCATGGCCATGATGTGTGAGTCTGGTGAATTCGAGCACCACAGCTGAAAAACATGAATCCCCAAACCAAGTGCAGTCTCTGGTCATCACAACCAAGGGCAGTAATGTAGGGGAGAGGAATAAGAAACAAAACAATAGAGCTTTGGAGTCAAGCCGACAGGCCTTGAGTAGATATTGGGCCTCCTTGAGCCTTGGTTTTATCATCTATGTGAATTTCAATTCCTACAGCCTGGCAACCAGTGTGTGACGGAGGTAAAGGCATGCTGTGTGCTCAGTGCACTTTGGTACCTACTAAATGCATAAACAACACTACTTCCATTGTGCTTTTTTGAGGAGCCAGTGGCCCCAGCAGACCCAGGGGAGGTCCCTGAAAACCAGGTCCATCTACCAGAAGGTTGATGGAGTGGGGGACAGAGAAGGGAGGTCCCTGCAAACGTGGATTTTTTTTGGGGGGTCACACCTGGCGACACTCAGGGGTTACTCCTGGCTCTGCACTCAGGAATTACTCCTGGCGGTGCTTGGGGGACCATATGGGATGCCGGGATCGAACCCGGGCCAGCATAGGCCGGCCGCGTGCAAGGCAACGCCCTACCCGCTGGGCCATCGCTCTGGCCCCCAAACATGGATCTTCTTACCTCAACCTGAAGAGAACCTTAAATGATCTGTGTTACATACCTGAAAGGCCCCAGAGGAAGAGAAGAGGACAATGGACTGGAATCGAGTGATTTCCCCTAGTGAATTCTTGGCTTGATTTCATTTCAGTCATTCACTGGAGCTGAAGAAACAGGCAATGAGACATCACCATCATCAGCTTCTCCAAGTGCTATGGGGCGTGAGGACAGGGTGGCCATCAAACTGGAGTCATAGACTTCCTTCCTGTCCCAGGGCTGCCATCGGTTGTGTGACCAGTTTAAAGCTTGAAACCTCTTCAATTCAGTAGGATGGTTAATCTTACCTCACTTCTTTTTGTGCTTTGCTTTGGAGTCCACACCTAATGGGGATCAGGGCTTACTCCTGGCTCTGTGCTCAGGGATCACTTCTGATGGTGCTCCTGCGACCATATGAGGTGCCAGGGATCAAACCTGGGATGTCCTGTACTCTCTGGCCCCATTACCTCACTCTTGAACCATTCTATTTTTTTTATTCAGGATTATTATTATTATTATTATTATTATTATTTTGCTTTTTTGGGGTCACACCCGGCAATGCTCAGGGGTTTCTCCTGGCTCTGCACTCAGGAATCATTCCTGGCGGTGCTCGGGGGACCATATGGGATGCCGGGGATCGAGCCCGGGTCAGCATGGGCCAGGAGCGTGCAAGGCAAACGCCCTACCTGCTGGGCTATCGCTCCGCCCCTATTATTTTTTACATTGAATCACAGTGAGAGACACAATTACAAAGCTGATCATGGTTGAGTTTCTGTGTTACAGTGTTCCATCACCCGCCCTTCACCAGTGTACATTATCCAATACCCCCCTTTCTCTCTCTCTCTCTCTCTCTCTCTCTCTCTCTCTCTCTCTCTCTCTCTCTCTCTCTCCCCCAACGCAATACATAAGGTCTTGAACCATTCTTTTGCTCACAAATGTATCCCCCTTTCCTTTTCCTTTGTTGTTATTGTGACGATGGGTTGATGGTGCATGTGTGTGGGGTCATGTAGGTTATGGTGCTCATGTCCAGTTTGCAATCCTGGGACTCTCAAGTGACAGAGCCCCGTGAGTGTCCTCCTGACTTCAAGCCACAAGGCAGACACTCTCCCACAGAACTCAGCCTAACCCCACAAATGCCTGATTCTTGAAACCCTATTGTTGTAGTGGGTGTTGAGCATAGTCAGTAACAAACAATCCCCCACCTTTTGACCAAACTTGCAGTTCAAAAGGAGAGACAAAAAACTGGATTTGAAAATAGTAAGTACATCAGATAACTGGAGCAATAGTACAGCAGGTAGGACACTTCCCCTGTAGACAGCCAATCTCATTCCATCCCTAGAGCCACATTTGGTTCCCAGAACCCCACAAAGAGTAATTCCTGAGCAAATTCAGGAATATGGCCTAAGCGCCACTGGATGTAGGTCCAAATTTTTTTTTAAAAAGATACATTAGACTATTAGATAGTAACTATGGTGAAAAATGAAGCAAGGTGGAGGGAATGGATATAGGGAATATATTTCTCATGTGTGTTCTGTTCAAGAATGAAGAAGGGGAGAGAGTGAGTGTGTGCCAAGCTGTTGTGGAGGTTTCAATCAGAGGCAGCGAATACACAGCCCAGGACCTGGAATCCAAGGGCACTGTAACATTTGCTGCTTATTTTATCACAGAAGCTGGCATTTTAGTAAGGGCTATAGGTCATTATCAACCTTCCACTTTCCATCTAAGACCTTCCCGAAGTCTCCTTAACCACATGAAAGGGAAGGGTGAAGGCTCGAGGGAGGTCTCCTTACACACACTTCGTGCACATGAATGTATATGGGGGAAATCAGTTATCTGAGCAAAAGCAGATTTGGGAAAGTAGAGTGGTTTGTTTGGCTTTGGTTTTGATTTGGGGATCACATCTAGTGGTGCTCAGGCCTTACTCCAGGCTCAGGGCTCAGGGCTAATTCACTCATTCACTACATGAGATGCTGGAGATAGAACCAGGTTGGACACTTGAAGGGCAGATTCCTTACCCCCATACTATCCCTCTGGCTCTAGTTTTGTTTTTATTTTGGAGCTAAACCTGGTTGTTCTCAAGGCTTACTCATGGCTCTCAGGGATCATTCCTGGTGAGCTTGAGGGACCACATGGGGTCCTGGGAATTGAACCTAGGTTGGCTGTGTGCGAGGCAAATGCGCTACCTGCTGTACTATCACTTGGGCCCCCAGCTCCAGGGCTTTTTTTTTTAAATGTTTATTGAAGTTTACACAATATGGTTATAATAGCATTAATGTTAGTGGTTTTGGTGTACAAATTTACTGAACATTAACCACCGGCCAAGTGCCCAAGATGTTCCACCCCATCCTTATACTGTTTCTAGTCTACCTCTTCCTTCCCACCTCCAGCCTCTAACTCTCTGCCCTCACTTCTTGGTAATCTCAGTCTTGTAATAAAAAATCAAATGTTTGTCATCATTTGCTACTATTTCTTTTATATACCACAGAGTAGTGAGATTGTCTGGTATATTTTTCTTCTCCTTCTGACTTCTTTTGCTCAGCATGACCCTCTCTACTCCATCTGTGTTGTAGCAAAAGTCCAGCTTTGAACATCTCTTATAGCTGCATAGTATTCCATGTGTACACCCACTTCTTTATTCACTCACTGTCAGTGGACATCTGGGTTGCATCTATATCCTGGCTGTTGTACTTAGCACTGCAATGAATATAGGTGTGCCTAGATCTTTTCCGACTAATGTTTTTGTGTGCATGACATAGATGCCAAGGAGTAGAATCACTGAGTCATATGGAAGCAGGTCTATGCTTATTATTTTGAGAGTCTCCATATTGTTTTCCACAGAGGCCAAGCTAGACAACATTCCTGGACTGCTTAAGCCAGTACAGAAGAGTGGGGACTAGGAGAGTCTTCAGATTCATGTTCCCTGTGACAAACGTTCCCAACTCTGAAGTTTGCACATGTGCTGAAATAGCCCCATCATCAACAATAATAATGGTGAGGATGGCATTCATTATGTCATTTATAGGTTTGGTAAAGCTTTTCTCTCAAAGACCTCAAGTGTTTTATGGCCATGACCTAATTCACCCTCACAACCTCCCCCCTAGACAGGTCCAGTCAGGAAGCTGAGGTGGAAAGAAGCTAAGTTACTTCTTCAAGGTCACACAATTACCTGGGCAACACTTATGTTGATCCCATACTCCTCTAGCCTTCCGCTTGGTCCCCCACCCGCACTTTTTCCCCCTGACTCTCCAGTTCTCTGAATTTCGGTGATGCAAAGCAAGGCAGTTCTAAGATCAGAAGTCCAGGTACCCTTCCCACCCTTTACTCTTCTGGAAGCCCTAGTAAATGCTGGCCTTATAAAGAAGCTCTTCAAGAAAGGACTTTCTAATGCTACAATTTTTAACTATCTCGCATACGAGAGCCACTTCACAAGTACATATCAAGATGATACCAACAAATACAAAACTTCTCTGATGAAAGGCCCAGTTTTGAAATACCAAATACAGATACTTGGAGTTTCTCCATGAAAATCAGCATGAACAGGGCCAGAGAGATTGTCCAGGGGTAATGTGCTTGCCTTACATTTAGTCAACCTGGGTTCCATCCCGACTCCATATATAGTCCCTCTAACACCACCATGGGCGATCCCTGAGCAACACCAGTGTGGCCCCAAAACAAAGAAGTCAACAGGAATATCCCAAGAATGTACTCTCTTTTCTTACCTTTGTACAGAGTACAACCCAAGAATGTACTCTCTTTTCTTACCTTTGTTAGGCTGGGATTTTTACATATGTTATAGAAACTTACAATGAATTTGCACATGAAAAATGATTGACTGCAACTTATAAACTAGGAACCAAATTACTTAATTACTTAAATAATGTAAACATGTACTCCAAAGACTAGAGTCCATGTTTTGTATGTGGGAGTCTGAGTTTAATTCCCAGCAACACATGTTCTCCTGAGTGCTGCTGAGTGTAGCTAAAAATAAGAAATAAAATAAATTCATCTAATGTCATAATAAGCAATATAAAGTTAATTACTCAGTGCCTGCTAAGGGAGCAGAATCATTGGAGGGTGGTTGGGCAGGAAGCTAGGGACTTGGTGGCAGTAAGGGCACATTGGTGGTGGCACTGGTGTTGGGACACTGAGCACCGGAAACAACTGTGTGGTAAACAGCTTTGCGAATCGCAGAGTTTAAATGAGTTAAATTTTAAAAATTGTACCTAATGTCACCTCGCTTGTAAATGCAATGCTGGTGGCCAATTCCATTATCTTCCTGATACCCAGTTCTCTTAGCATCTTCAATGCTGATTCTTATTGCCTTGCTAAAAGACCTGCAGGCTGATGGTCCAGTGTAAGTCAATTGCCTTTGTCTTTTCGTGAAATATTAGCAAAAGAATAGAACCTACAAGTAAAATCAGAATAAGGTGATTGTGCTATTTCAAAGGTTTCCTCTTAAAGTTTCACTAGTTTGCATGTGCAGCTACATTTCAGGCTGTCGAAAGTTTTCTATGTCTTTTATGATTGTTTTCCCCTCACCAGATCACATAAAGTGGGGTTGTGAGAATTTCTTTGGTGCAATAGCACCAAGATTAAGTTTGTCTTCTCACCTTGTGCCGATGTGTGAAGCCACCGATCCATCTTCTAGACCCTGCTTAGGATTCAGTTGGTGCCGTAGATGGCTTTGGGATTTGAACTCTTGGACTCTTGTTTGCTGGGCAGATGCTGTAAGCCACTTAGTTACCTTTGAACCCTTCTCTCCAGGGGATCACCAATAGCAGGCTGTCAGGATTGGTTTGGTTGCTATGTGGTGGCTCCAAGGGTTGAACTTGTGGCCTCACGCTTGCCAGGCAGGCGTCCATCTAAGGATAAACATTCCAGTGCATCTTCTTTCCTACAGTAGTGACAGACACTGCTGGAGATAGGAAATATGAACCTCAATCGTTTCAAGACATCAGACTCGAGGGTGATCTCTTTTGGAGGACATACCTCGGAACTTACTCCTGGCTCTGCGCTCAAGGAGAGCACCTGGAGTGCTCAGGGCACAATGTGTGGTGTCAGGCTTTCAAACCAGGGTTGGCTACATGCAAGGCAAGTGCCTTACTTGCTGTACATCTAGCCAGCTGGAGTGATCTTCTGTGGGTTAAAAAGCGGGAGACTGGAAAGAATTTTACTTGTATCATCCAAACTGTGAAGTGTTGACACCAGCAGCTAGGCAGCATGTATATAAAATGTTAAGCAACTCCAGAAAAGGTGTACCAAGAAAAAAAAGACTCAAAGCACTGCAGAAAAACAGAGGGGAATTATTAAAAAAAAGTCCAAGTAATTTATAGGAAGACATTTAAAAGAAGACAAGAGAACGGATCATTTGAACAAAAGTAATATAAAAGAGCAAACTTTATTTTTCATATTTTGGCTTCTATATTTTAGGCACCTGATTTACAACACTGTCAATGGTAGGGTGTCATGCATACAGTACTCCAGCATCACACCCTCCACTTCCCACCACACCGTCCTTGCTCCCGCCTCATCCTACTACGCCCTTCACCTCTATTGTTTTCCACGTGATAAAGTTGAGTTCAGTGGGAAAGTTCTCAGCTTCCGATGCCTTTGGGCATTTGCTATTTCCTTACTATTTCTCTTTAAGCCCCTCTATGAGAGAGAGCATTCTATGTCCAGCCCTCTCGTGACTAATTTCACTCAGCTTGATCCTATCCAAATCCATCCACTTGGCAGCAAATTGCATGATTCATCTTTTCTTACAGCCTTGTAGTATTCCATTGTATCTACATACCATAGTTTATTATCCAGTCACCTATTATTGGACACTTAGGTTGTTTACAGATTTGGGCTATTTGTGGACAGTTCTTCAGTGAACATAGGAGTGCAGATGACTTTTCTGAATACAATTTTCGGACCCTTTGTGATATGTGCCAGTCTCACTGGTGTGAGGTAATATCTCATTGCTCTTTTAATTTGCATTTTCTTCCTTTCTTCCTTTCTTCCTTTCTTTCTTTCTTTCTTTCTTTCTTCCTTCCTTCCTTCCTTCCTTCCTTCCTTCCTTCCTTCCTTTTTCTTTCTTTCTTTCTTTCTTTCCTTTCTTTCTTCCTTCCTTCCTTTCTTTCTTTCTTTTTTATTTTATTTTATTTTATTTTATTATTCCCCCAATTTTATTACACCATTTTAGACATACAATTGAAAGATGCTCATGTAGAGTTCTACAGTGTTCCAACACCAATCCCTCCACCCAAACCCATCTCCCATCACCAATGTCCCCACCTCCCCCCCCTCCCACACCTCAACTACTTGGCAGGTTCTGTATGTCATTTCTCTCCTCTTTATCTCTCCCTCCCGCCAAACTTTCGTGCACATCGTGGAATGCAGTGCATTAAAAGACATTACTGGGGCCGGAGCGATAGCCCAGCGGGTAGGGGCGTTTGCCTTGCACGCGGCCGGCCTGCTGCCGGCCTGGGTTCGATCCCCGGCACCCCCATATGGTCCCCGAGCACCGCCAGGAGTGATTCCTGAGTGCAGAGCCAGGAGTAACCCCTGAGCATCGCTGGGTGTGACCCAAAAAGCAAAAAAATAAATAAATAAATAAATAAATAAAAGACATTACTGTTTCCACTATTTTAATGGACCAGCGGTCGCGTGACCTGGGCTCGAACTGGTTTTGCTCTGTTAATCTGGTCGTGAGGCAGTTTCCCAGCGTCTGGACAGCGAAAATGGTGGCTAGTGTGGTGGGTGAGTCTCATCTGGCTGCTTCCGGGACCCCCCCAGGGTGATGGGCCCACTCCCAAAACCCTTCTGTCCTCCCGGGGGCCCCATAGTCAGCTGGGCCCAGGCGTGAGCCACAGCTTCCCCAGCCGCTTGTGAGGCTCTTCATGCTATGGCTGGTGGCCCCAGGGCAGCTCCTGGGGCGGGGCCACGAGGCTCGACAAAATGGAGGGGGATGGGCCGACCCCTGACTCCATCTGATGAATCCCAGTGATTCCCGCTTCTGGGAGCCGCCTACCTGGGTCTCATCCGGCTGCTTCTCATCCGCCTACCTGGGTCTCATCCGGCTGTCTCAACCCATCTGTCCTCCCGGGGGCCCCATAGTCAGCTGGGCCGGGCGAGCCGAGTTCCCTTTCCTTCCTTCCTTCCTTCCTTCCTTCCTTCCTTCCTTCCTTCCTTCCTTCCTTCCTTCCTTCCTTCCTTCCTTCCTTCCTTCCTTCCTTCCTTCCTTCCTTCCTTCCTTCCTTCCTTCCTTCCTTCCTTCCTTCCTTCCTTCCTTCCTTCCTTCCTTCCTTCCTTCCTTCCTTCCTTTTCTCTCTCTCTCTCTCTTTCTTTCTTTCTTCCTTCCCTCCTTCCTTCCTCCTCCCTTCCTTCTTTTCTCTCTCTCTCTCTCTCTTTCTTTCTTTCTTTCTTTCTTTCTTTCTTTCTTTCTTTCTTTCTTTCTTTCTTTCTTTCTTTCTTTCTTTCTTTCTTTCCTTCCTTCCTTCCTTCCTTCCTTCCTTCCTTCCTACCTACCTTCTTTCTTTCTTTCTTTTTTTCTTTCTTTCTTATTTTTTTACTTTCTTACTTTCTGTCTTTCTGTCTTTTTCTTCTCTTCTTTGCTTTTTGGGTCACAGACGGTGATGCTCAGGGATTCTTCCTGGCTCTGTACTCAGGAATTACTCCTGGCAGTGCTCGGAAAACCATATGGGATGCCAAGGATTGAACCCGGGTTGGCTGTGCTCAAGGCAAGTGCCCTCCCCACTGTATTATTGCTTCAGCTCCCATGCATTTTTTCTTCTAAGTTCTTATACAGAGCATTCTTTTTTATATGCCTGTTGGCATCTGTATGTCTTCTTGACACCTTCTGCCCCTGTTTTTAGATTGATTTTTTTTTTCGGTTTTACATGTTCTTTATATGTCTTGGCTGTCAGATGAATGGTTGGTAAACTTAAGTCCTCACATATCAATGATTGCTTTACAAACAAATGACCTCAATATACTAATCAAATAACAGAAACTGGCAGAGTGGATTAAAAATGTGGTCCTGGGGCTGGAGCAATAGTATGGCAGGTAGGGCAGTTGCCTTACATGCGACATACCTAGGATCAATTCCTTGCATACTGTATAGTCCCTCAAGCCCACCAGGAGAGATGCTTGAGCACAGGGCCAAGAGTAAGCTCTGAGCACATCTGGAGGTTTGAACCCTTTGAACAATTGTCAAAAAATGTGATTTGACAACATTTTTTAAACAAGAAACTCACTTCAAATATAACAGTATATAGGTAGGTTGAAAGTAGAAGAATAGAAAAAAAGATATTTCATGCAAACATTATTAATTTGCATTTTCTTTTTAATTTTAATTTGCATTGTAATAATAAAAAATATATGAGTAGCCATCATCATATCAGTAAAACAGGAAACTCCAGTAAAAAGAAAATCACCAGGGGCTAAAGCAATAGTACAGCAAGGAGGGTGTTTGCCTTGCACGTGTTCAACCCAGGTTTGATTCCCGGCATCCCATGTGGTCCCCTGAGCACCACCAGGAGTAATTCCTGAGTGCAGAGTCGGGAGTAACTCCTGTGTATCACCAAATGTGACACAAAAAAAAAAAAAAATGCCAAAAGATAGAAAGAAATCATTAGGGGCCAGAATGATAGCACAGTGGGTAGGGCATTTGTCTTGCACGCAATTGACCTGTATTCAATCCCCAGAATCCCATATGGTCCCCTGAACACCACCAGGAATAATTCCTGAGTGCAGAGTCAGGAATAATACCTGAGCATTGCCAGGTGTGACCCAAAAAGCTAGAAATAAAAGAAAAACCATTAAAGGGTCATTGCACAGAAAGGTTAGAGCAATCCTCAACACCCACTCACTGAACAATGGTCGCAAAGCAATTGGGAGGGAAAAACTGGTAAAACAGAAAAGAGAAATAGACATGTTAACTATTGTAGTTGGAGACTTTTCTTAGCTCCTTTCCTTTCCTTTGCTGTTGCAATGGCCAGAGGTAATGCTCATTTGGCTACTGTGATACTCACCAAGGGCAGCATGCTTGGTTGTAGCGCTTGCACACCTGAGTTGTGGCACTCATGGACACCACTGGGTTGCAGTGCTCACTGGGGGGGTTGCATGCTTGGACATGGTGCTTCACCCTTAGTTGCTTACATTGGAGATGGCACAATTAGTTGTAGCACCAGGAATCTCAGTGGCAGAGCTGCAGTTGGCATATGGGATGCTGTCAGACCTCGAATTTGAGACTTCATGCCCGTAAAGAAGATGCTCTACCACTAAATTATCCCTGGGTCCCCTTAAGTTGGAGACTTTATTTATTTATTTATTTGTTTATTTATTTATTTGTTTGTTTGTTTATTTATTTATTTATTTATTTCTCTCGCAGACATGGGGCAGAGCTGCTACTGGCTCTCCCTGTGACCAGCTGCTCACGAGGCGCCCAGGAGGAATAGTGGGTTCTAGCCCTGGCCCACCATCCCAGCAGAGCCTCACAACAAGCCAGACGACACCCCACTCCATGAGGGCCTCCATTTTCCACATCCGGACTTCTCTCTCGTCAGACCTCCACCAAGCAGACCAGCCTATCACAGCCCGGCTCGCGGCGCGCGTGGTTCATCAATAAATGCTGGACTTAGAGATGCCTACAAGAGTATGCTACCTGCACGGCAGAGCCTGGCAAGCTACCCGTGTTGTATTTGATATATATGCCAAATACCAGTAACAATTATAGACCTCATTCGGAATGGATTGAGGCTGTTTATGTTCCTGGAGCAAGCAGATGCCTTGGGCTCTACTAGCATGAGACAGGACATATGGAGATGTTACTGGGGCCCGCTCGAGCAAATCGATGATGAACGGGAAGACAGTGACAGTGACATTTATTTATTTATTTATTGTTTTGGGTCACACCCAGCAGCAATGCTCAAGGGTTACTCCTGGCTCTGTGCTCAGGAATTACTCCTGGCACTGTGGGGGGGACCATATGGGATGCCCGGGGATCGAACCTGCATTGGCCACATGCAAGGCAAATAAATGCCCTAGCACTGGACTATCGCCCAGGCCCCGAGTTGGAGACTTTAATACCCTCTTTAAACAATTGCTAAGACACCTATACCAAAAAATTAGTAAGACCATAGAAGCACACTCAACAGTACTGTCAACCAAGAGAATGGAATCAATGTTTACAGAACATACATCCCCCACTACTACAAGATACTTCCCAAGCACACATGGATGCCAAAAGTATTCTTAAAGTAGATCCTGACGTTTTAATGAAAGATGTTCAGGAGATAGCAACTGTGGTGGTGCCCTAAAGTTACCAGAAGATTGAATGTGCAGTAGAAGAAGAAAAAGATGACATGAAAATGGAGACTGACGTTAAGAGAAACAAAAAGACTCTTCTAGACCAGCATGGACAGTACCCTATTTGGATGAACCAGAGGCAGAAGGGAGAAAAAGAAAGGCAAAAGCAGGGCAAAACCGCCAGGAGTAATTCCTGAGTGCAGAGCCAGGAGAAACCCCTGAGCATTGCCAGGTGTGACCCAAAAAGCAAAAAAAAATAAAATAATAATAATAATAATAATAATAATAATAATAATAATAATAATAAAATTAAAAATAAAAGCAGGGCAAAAGCAGCCAAAGGCTTGGCCTGGTAGCTCCTCAGATACTGGGAATACCATAAGGGACAGTTCTTGGGTAAATGAACACTGATTTTAGCTTCTACCAAATGAAACTCATTTTAACTTGACCTTGAAGCAGTGTCTTGTAGTTGTCTTTGTACAGGTCCTTACACACTTGGTTAAGCTGATTCCTAGGTATTTGATTTTCTGTGGCATAATTGTGAATGGGATCATTTTCTTAATATCCCTTTCTTCTCTTTTGTTATTTGTGTATAGGAAAGCCATGGACTTTTTGGGTATTGAATTTGTATCCTGCCACTCTACTATAAGTATCTATTGTTTCTAGGAGGTTTTTGGTAGAGTTTAGGGTTTTCCTGGTATAATATCATGTCATCTGCAAATAGTGATTAGCTTGACTTCTACCTTGCCTATCTGGATTCCCTTAATGTCCTTTTCTTCTCTGATTGCTATGGCAAGTACTTCCAGTGCTATATTGAATAAAAGAGGTGAGATTGGGCAACCTTGTCTTATCCCTGATCTTAGTGTGAAGGCTTTCAATTTTTCCCCCATTGAGAATGATACTTGCTGTGGGCTTTTTGTAGATGGCTTTGATTATCTTGAGGAAGGTTCTTTCAATTCCCATTTTTTGGAGGGGTTTTAATCATGAATGGGTGTTGGATCTTGTCAAATGCTTTCTCTGCATTTATTGATATGACCATATGGTTTTTATTTTTTCTTTTATTGATATGGTGTTTGTTCATTCGTTCGTTCAGGTCAAGACCCTGAACAAACGGTTTGAGGCTCTTCATATTCCTGAAGAAACCAGATACCATTGGGCTACACTGGCACGTGATAGGGTCAAATGGAAATATTACTGGTGCCCGCTCGAGCAAATTGAATAATGGGATGTCAAGTGATCAAGTGATATGATGTATTATGTTGATTGACTTGAGAATGTTGAGCCATCCTTGCATTCCTGGGATGAATCCTACTTGGTCATGATGTATAATCTTTTTTATGAGTTTTTGGATTCTGTTTGCTAGTATTTTGTTGAAGATCTTAGCATCTGTGTTCATCAGGGAGATTGGTCTGTAGTTTTCTTTGCATTGTCTCTCCCTGCTTTGGGTATCCGGGTGATATGTGCCTCATAGAAGCTATTTGGGATTGTTTCTGTTTCTTCTATTTCCTGGAAGAGCTTGAAAAGGACTGGCCGTAGATCCTCCTTAAAGGTTTGGAAAAGTTCACTAGTGAATCCATCTGGACCTGGGCTTTTGTGTTTGTGCAGACTTTTAATTACTGTTTCAATTTCCTCGATGGTGATAGATTTTATGAACTTTAAAGGGGATAAGTCTTCCTGGAAATCTGTGACCGTGCTAAAGAACGTCACCCTGGGAGGCATACTCAAATATTCCCAAACTTATTTGGCCAGCCACCCCTTTTTGAGGAAAAGAAAAATCACTCACTGCCTCCCTGGAAATCTACTTTCTTGAAACAAGCAAACAGAAAACACTCTTCAACTGCACCCACTCTACTATTGCTCTCCCACCTTCTCATCCTTCCAGTGCTTTGGGAAACTGCAAGTGTCCCTAGTCTGAGTCACGGTTGATCTTGCCTCAGGCCTGCCCATGGGGATAATGGCACAGCCCTGTATCTGAGTCCTGTTAGAGAGAGAACTGCACGTTCTCGAGGCTGCTCTCTCTCTCTCTCTCTCTCTCTCTCTCTCTCTCTCTCTCTCTCTCTCTCTCTCTCTCTCTCTCTCTCTCTCTCTCTCTCGTGGCATATAAGCCCTGAGAAATCTGAGTCCTTAGAAATGCTGAAACTTGAACCAGAGAGATGGTCTGGGGGGAGGGGGCTTAAGGCAGCCCTGGGTTCTCTCCCTGGCACTACATGGTCCCTGGAGCACTGCCAGGGGTGATCCCTGAGCACAGAGCCAGGAGTAAGCCCTGAGAACCTTCGGGTGTGGTTCCAAAACAAAACAAAAAAGAGAAATGCTCAAACTTGCCTCCCTTCTCTTCTCTTCTGATCCTTCCCTCTACCCCTGGGGCCTCTGATGAGAATGTGTAAGCTTTCATTTATGTCTAAAACCTCAAGTGCTAAATTAAGCAAAATAACCAAGTAGCTGTAAGATGTTATCTTTGCCCTTTAATTCTTTTCTTTTCCTTTTTTTTTTTTTTTTTTTGGTGCTGGTTGAAAGAAAGCACAGTAGAGGAGCTAAGGGCAGCCAGCACCCCACGTTGAAAACCTCTCTGGAGGGTGGATTCCTGCGAGAGGAGCTCAGAGGTGAGAGAGTGGAGTCAACAGCAGCAATTACCCCACTCTGCTGTCTGCAGGGCCCAGGGCCGAGTCTGGCCTCATCCACCTCATCCCAGGTGTTAGACCTGGCATAGAACAGCCCATTTAATAGCGTGCACTATCTGTCCGGATGCAGGATCGAGGAGAGAAAGACCAGTGGGACTTGTTCACCCGGGTCCTAAAAATGGAAACTGTCCCAGTGATGCACACCCCAAGGAGGATCCGCAACTAAGTGGTGGTGCTGACAGGATCACAGGCTTGATTTTATCTGCCATGATCATAGCTGATGGGACCTCAGGTGGGTGGCTGAGTTCACACGTCTTCCTTCCAGTCTGCGTCTCTCCTGAGCTGTCAGGTGTGTGTCCGACTTGTTACTTCTTGTAGATGATTTCACATCTTTCCAGAGTTGCTGAGAAGGGGGAGTTTGTACAGCAATTTCATCCCAGAGCTGAGCTGTTCCAAGCAGGTACCTGAGGGATGATGCCTTAAGATGTTCAGGAGCAGAGGGCGAAGAGGCAGAAGAGTAGTACAGGGCTCAAGGCACTTGCCTTGCATGTAACCAACCTGGACTCACTTCCTGACATGGTAGATTGTCGCTGGAGCACTGCCAAGAGTGATCCCAGAGTGAAGGGCTTGGAGTAAGCCCGAACACAGCTACGTGTGGCCCAACCCTCACAAGAAAAATATATTTAAAAATCTTCAGGATGCAGAGAGATAGTTCACGGATTAAGGAGTTTGCTTTGCATGTGGCTAGCTCTGGTTCAGTCTCTAGCACCACATGGTGCCCTGAGCACTCACTAATGCCAATGCAGGAAACTGCAGACCAATTGATTCCACTTTGGTGGCTTGAGAGGTAGAGAGAGATTAAGACTCTTGTCTGGCATATGGTCAACCCTGGTTCAACTCCTAGCACTACATACGGCCCTTCAAGGATTATCACGTCTGACCTCAGAGCACAGAACCAGGAGTAAACTCAGAGCATCACGAGGTGCGCTCCCCGCCATAAAAAACTCTAATATAAAATAAAAATTAAAATTCCACTTTGATGAGAGCCTGAAACTGTAATGAGACCAGATATACATCTTGGTGGGATTTAGCACCAACAACTTCTGGGGCCGACGTTCCCTTTTATTGGGGTGCGGGGAGGCTCTGTGATCCAGAGTCACTCCTGGTGAGCTCTGTTGGGGACCAGATGGAGTATTGCCCCTAGGCAGATCTAGAGAAATCTCCCCTGAAGGAAGCACTTTACATCTGTTTACTTTTAAGTTTAGCTAAACCCGTATTTATATTTATGCCTAACTACACCCTCAGATCTGTAAAAGTCTAATCCAACTTGAGAATGTTTGTTGTTCTAATGCTTACTGCTTCTGAGCAATATAATCAGCCCCCGAGGACAATCAGGGCTCTCAGTCCATGGGGCTGTTAGCCCCTGGTCCCATTCTTTCCCTCTTTTATTTATGTCTCGTTTCTTTTACTTTTTAAAAAAATTTATTATTTTTTATTTTTGGGTCACACCCAGCGATGTTCAGGGCTTCCTCCTGGCTCTGCACTCAGGAATTATTCCTAGCAATTCTTGGGGCACCAAGAATATGGGATGCCGTGGATCAAACTTGGGTCCGACCACTTGTGAGACAAATGCCCTACCTGCTGGGCTATTGCTCTGGCCCTCTGTCTCTTTTCTAAATTCTTGTGGTCTGTTCACCCTGGAGCTGAACCCGGCAGTGCTCATGGTACCATAAGACATCAATTATCAAACCTGGATCTCCCATATGCAAAGCACGAACTCAGCCCTTTGAGCTTTCTCTACAACCATGGTGGCATTGCTTTTCTTTCTTATTTTTAGATTTAAAAAAAATTGGAGGTAAGGGGCAACTCCCGCTGTATTCAGGGCTTACTCTTGGCACTGTGCTAGGACATCACTCCCCACAAGGCTCAGAGGACCATATATGGTGCTGAGGATCAAACTTGGTTGGTCACACATCAACTTTGCTTACTGCATTATCTTTCTGGCCTCTGGTCTTGATTTTTTCAGAAGCATCTTTCAATTTCTACTTGTTAATATGTTGACACGGTCTGGATTTGAAATACCACACAGGGAGGCTAACTGCTTCTGAAACATTTATGCCTGAGATTACTAGAATGATGATGGTAACTGAGTCAAGAAGACCACAAGGCCTAGGAGACCTAGCTCATTCCTAATTCTTTTCTGTCATCTTTAATTCCCTAATTATTCAATGAGACCTCTCCCTTCAAATCCTCCAGGCTAAAAGACTGAGACTGATTTTCATCTTGCCTCCTCTTGCTCCTGCTTTGAAGCATTTACTGTATCTCTCCCCCACCTGACCACCAAATGCTCTTAACCTTTTATCATTTCAAGACCCCACCCAATGGGGAAACAAACAAAGACCCCACACTGTCAGAACTGTGATTCTGGGCCGGAAAGCAAGAACCACATCCATGTTTCTAGCTATCCTTTTATACCTTCTGTTCAACTTTCAATTAGCATCAACCATCTTTGTAGTTTAAAAGATAAATCTCAATTTAAAAAAGATATGGAGGGCCGGAGCGATAGCCCAGCGGGTAAGGCATTTGCCTTGCACGCGGCTGGCCTAGTGCCCGGCCCGGGTTCGATCCCCGGCATCCCATATGGTCCCCTGAGCACCGCCAGGAGTAATTCCTGAGTGCAGAGCCAGAAGTAGCCCCTGAGCGTCGCCGGGTGTGACCCCCAAAAAAAAAAAAAAAAAAAGATATGGACAAGAGCTATGTTACAGAGTCCTGAGTAATATACCCCTTGTTCATATCTTTTTTAATTATTATTAAAGAGCTTTCATTGCTGTGATGAGACAAGAACGGGAGAAAAAAAAAATTGAGAGCAAACATATTTCCTTCAGATTTTCACAAGTAACATAACCCGGAACCAAACTTTAGTTCCTGTCCTGGCTGAAAACACCGCACAACTGTGTTCTATAAATAGTCAGAAAAACAGAGTCTGGATTCTTCGACAATATCATCTGACAGACTGATGGAAAAGGAGTGTAAATCAAGGAGTGACAGGAAGAAAAGGGCAAGAAAGAAGGAAAAGAAAGTCCCAAACAGGGCAGAGCAGGAATTAGTTCTTGAAGAAGCTCCTAAGCATTAACTCGACAGAGCAAGAAACGTCGACGTAGAGACCCTCTGCTTTCTTATCCCGGAGGAGAGCCTTATCTTCCCCACCCAGCTCCTTTCCCAGCTATCACAGAGATTATTGTGAGCAGCCTGTCCCAGAGGTCCAGGCCCCAGGAGGCTCTGTGACTTCTGCTAAGATGAGTTAATTTTCAAGAGGACAATATAGGCAACTCTTCAGGGAGGGGGTCTTCACGGGGCTTCCTCTCTTCCAGTCACACACAGGCCGGAAGTGTACCACCTGCTTCTCACGAGGGCAAAGCCTGGGACTGAGAGAACCCAGATGGTCATCACTGGGCAGCGCGTCAGTCTCTTCCTGATTCATCTTCCCCCACAATCAGGGCTAATGGGGATTCTGGAATGAGTCCATAGGCTTGGGTTTGCTGAGTATAGGCAGGGTTCTGGAAGCCTTCACCAGGCATACCGGGCTAATGAGTACCTGTCTCAGCCCAACACCTGGATTATTTTTAGAATGAGCAGGGGAACTAAGAAAACAAGACACGCTCAATAAAGTTAGAACCCCGAGCAGCTCAAAGCTGGAACTCTGGAGGCGACCATGACGGGAACTCCTGTACTTGGCCTTTTGACCTTAGCCAAGTTGAAGCTCTCTAAGTGGGAACGCCTGGTTTCTAGTCCAGACTGTTGTTTCATAACTGAATGTGCGTGGCTAAGTCATTTACCTTCCCGACTCTCAGTTTTCTCATCTATAAAGTGGGATAATTATACCTGCCTTGTCTGCCTTACAGGGTTGTCAGTGGGATCAAATGAGATAATGTCATTAAAAACCCTTTGTAAATTAGAAAATACTATACAAATGCAAGCTATGATTACAGTTAATTCTAGTGACTAGGGAATAATAACCGGTGGAACCAACAAGCCCATTGTCACCCACCTGAATCTGACAGAGCAATTTCCCAATTCCACCCACTCTATCTTGAGTCACTTCCACCTACCTCCTCCCTGACTTTAAGAAAAGGCAGGAGAAAGAGTACCAGAATAATTTCCCAATTAACTTTCTCATTCAGGGCCTTATGAAAACGTTACCAAAAGCAAAGCAGAATACATTGTCCTTTGTACCCTGTTCTTGTAGGTTCCCTCTTTGCACCTTTGGGAATTTTAAGTGGTGGATGATTGGTTTCATACTTTGAGAGCAGAGTCAAACTGCCATTTGGGTGTCTGAAACTGCCTAGGAGTCCCTTGACTCCAGCTGGCTAGGTGAGCCTGTGTGAGAGCCACGCTCTGCTCCAGCCCTTTCTCCTGTCTGTCCATGTAGGGATTGAGGGATCCTTTGATGCGTTTGCTTGAGAGGCTCTGGAACTCACTGGCCTCAGTGAGTTATTATGCTCCCTTATTCTTCTGCCTACTCCAAACAACTTTTCTAAAAATTTTGAGGAATCAGGCAGGTGCTGTGCAATGCTGAGACAAAATAAATGTGAAAAGAAAATATCAGAAGCTGGAGTGATAGCACAGCAGGTAGGGCGTTTACTTTGCACACAGCTGACCCAGGATTGATCCCTGGCATCCCATATGGTTCCCCCAAGCACTGCCAGGAGTAATTCCTGAGCAAAGAGCCAGAGGTGTCAGGAGTAATTCCTGAGCAAAGAGCCAGGAGTAACCCCTGAGCATTGCTGGGTGTGATACCCCCCAAAAAGAAAGAAAATATCAGAATAGGCACAAGAACAACTTGCAAAACTTCTTTGTAAATTCCCTTGGTCTTCCATCTTGTAGAACTCTGGAATGTACTTTAAAAAATAATAATAAAATGAAAAACAAAAATTATTTATATTACTATGATTATTATTATTATTATTATTATTATTATTTTGCTTTTGGGTCACCCCTGGCAATAATGAGGAGTTATTCCTGGCTCTGCACTCAGGAATTACTCCTGGAAGTGCTTGAGGGACATATGGGATGATGGCAGTTGAACCTGGGTCGGCCGCATCCAAGGCAAACACTCTTCTCACTGAGCTGTTGCTCCGCCCCCAAGTCTTTATTTTTATTTATTTATTTATCTGTTTATCTATCTATTTATTTATTTATTTATTTATTTTGCTTTTTGGGTCACACCTGGCAATGCTGAGGGGTTACTCCCGGCTCTGCACTCAGGAATTACTCCTGGCAGTGCTTGGAGTAATTGGGATCCCAATACCAGGGATCGAAACTGGGAATGCCGCATGCAAAGCAAACACCCTCCCCACCATGCTATCGTTCAGGCCCAAGGCTTTATTTTTTTAAAAATAGGTGAAATCCAGCATTTGGAGGTAGGAATAAGGAGGTTCTCAGTCCCATTTATGTTTTTCTGCATGTTTTGGTTTGTTTTGGGGCCACATCAAGCGGTGCTCGGGGCTTACTCCTGGCCTCTGTGCTTCGGTATCATTTCTGGCAGTGTTTAGGGGACGACATGGGGGTGCTGCGTATTGAACCAGAACCTGCTGTGTGTAAAGCTAGAGCCTGTGCTATCTCTCCAGTCCTGCAAATATTTTCTGAAAATCTATTGAGTCTCTATTTCCATCCTTCAAATGGGCTTAACACCTGCCCAATTTGCTTTAGCCAGACATTGCTCTTTAGGAGTAATCACAGAACAGACACACAAGCTCTGCTCAGTAGAAAACCATTTTGGCCTTTGATACCGTGGGAGGCTGATTCTGATGTTCATCCCAGGACCCTTCAAAGCAGGCCAATTGATAACCAAACACAGAATCAACGTTGCCCAGAATAAAGGCCCTCCTGGCTGCCCCCATCCTTTTTCTTCTCCATGGCAACATCTTCCCAGCACCTTTGTACTAAGTTAGCTGTTCCGGGCCCCTGTTCTCAGCAGATCTAGACTTTCTTTTCTTTTCTTTTGCTTTTTTTGGGTCACACCCGGCTTAGTGGTTACTCCTGGTTCTGCACTCAGGAATTACTCCTGGCGGTGCTCGGAGGACCATATGGGATGCCGGGATCGAACCCTGGGCCGGCATGGGCCAGTCACGTGCAAGGCAACCGCCCTGCCCACTGGACTATCGCTCCGGCCCTAGACTTCTACTTTCTTGATAGACCCCTGTACCCTTGTGCCATGTCTAACATCTACTAGCCTCTGCAGCTAGACGCCTCTCTGCAGAGCTGGGAGGCGGCGCCGCTCTCTGCAGTTCAGTTCCGTTGTCGCAGCCTCTCCCCTTTCTCAGGCATCATCCCTTTCTGACACCAGTCCTGGGCCAGTCACGCTGGCAGCAGCAAGGTTCCCACCGGTTCAGGCAACCAGTTGTCCTGCTCCAGGAAGGCTCTGAGGGGCCTGTCGCATCACCGCTCAGTCTAATTACCCTCCTGGGGTTCAGGCTTCATCCCAGAGGGTGGGAACAATTTGGAGAGTCATCGCCTGTGTCCCTCCCCCAACACACTCCAGTGCTCCGGCCTGGTGGTCTCATCCAGCCAATTTCTGAGTGCTCCCTGGGGGCTCTATGCCGCCGCTTGTGAGTGCTGCTCCTCTTGTCTGAATGTTCCAACGTCACAGGGCCCAGTGGACGTCCTCCGTCCATCTACAAGCCAGGGTCTCCTGTCTGGGGGCGGCATGAGCCCCCTCTTAGAGCATCACCCTCTGTACTTTGATTCACATGTTGAACCAAGAGATGGTCCTTGGGGTCGGAGTGATAGCACAGTGGGGACGGCATTTGCCTTGCAAGCAGCTGACCTGGCTTCAATCCCGGCATACCATACGGTCCCCGAGCACTTCCGCAAACAATTCCTGAGTGCAAAGCCAGGAGCAACCACTGAGCATCACGGGTATGACCCAAAAAGGAAAATAATAAAAGCAACAGTAAGAGATGGTCCATGACATGGCCCTGTCACGCCCCCCTTTTGATCAAGCCTCGCTGTTGTACCCCAGATCCTCGGGAATGCATCTCCCCGTCCCTGCTACCACTTCCTGATTTAGGCTGTGATTATCTTTCACCTAAAGGAATGCAGGAACCTCCCAACTGGTTTTCTTACTTTTCTCACACACACACACACACACACACACACACACACACACACACACACACACACACACACACACACCTACTACGTCTAATCCATACTCCACTATGTTTTGCAAGTCTGATCCTGCACTTGCTCCCCGGCTTGAATGTTTTAAACAGTTTCCCAGAGAGCAGAGAAGACAGCTCAAGCTCCCTGGGAGTCTCGCAGGCCCTGCATAGCCCAAGCTCACATCTCTGGCCCAGCTCTCACCACTCCCTCTCTTTCATCCCTGGTTCTGTTCCAGTGGCTCCCAACCCATGAAAGTGTCCTGGGAAGCTCTTAAAACAAACCCAGGGCGGGGCTGTCTCCAAGAACCCATGAGATCAGAACCTCCTGGTGAAGCCCCAGCCCGCTGCATCCCAGGTCCTGCAGTGAATGCACCATGCCTGTCCCCACTCCGGCTTTCATCTTATGCACATGCTCTTGGCTTCGCCTGAAGCTCTTTGCTTTCACCTTGCCTCCCCCTCCCACCAGCTGACTGAGTCATTCAACCTTCCAAGCCTTATCCAGGGCATCTTGTTCTCTCGGAAACCCTCTGTAAGCCTAGTGCTTCGGTCTGGTCCCTGTGCTCTGAGCTTCCTCTTGCAGGTCGCCCTGTAATTCCCCTCCTGTCTCACCCTACTGTCTCACCCTTCCTGAAACTCAACATTGAGCTCTAGAGGAGCAAGGATGGGGCCTGCCT